>SAUE01000318.1:96169-107612 GCA_009724625.1 Deladenus siricidicola | reverse complement strand
TAATGCGGGTCCCCCCCCCCCCCCCAGTGGGGGGGAGGGGGTCTGTCAGCTATGTTTTGAATTTGAAAATGTGAACTTTGTGTTGAATTTATTACGATGTTTTTGGACTTCGGATATTTTTCAAATTTTTTTGTATTGGCGCACTTGTTGCTCTTTTAAAATTAATCACAATGAAAAAAAAGTTTCTTACTATTTTTATTGGGAGGGGGCGGTTGTTGCTCAGAAATTTTGATTAGAAAATTCGGAAATTTGATTTCGACGTGGATTTGATTTTGAGTTGAGTGGTGGCTTTATTTCGATGATAATTTCCTAGAAAAATGGGATATTTCAAGCTGTTTGTTTCGTCAATCTTTTTTTCAATGATTTCTTGAAAGTAGGATGTTCTGCACTTGCATCCTAAATGCATATGTTTTTTTTGCTTCTAAAAGTCAAAGGTGCACGAATGCGAATGCAAAAATGAAGTCATCAATTAGAAATAAAAAATAGGTCAAAAATGGAAAATTTCGGCTTCACGTTGTTGTTTGCATCCAACTTCGTATGCAAAGAAATTGCATCCACTCTGCTCGAAACTGATGCATTAAAAAAATTCTTTCAATTTCGGATTGAGCGCATACCTATAGTCAGTTTTCAAAACAAAATTTGCGAAAAATATTCCAACCAAAATTTTATGGTTGGGGGAGGCAGGGGACCAGCATAAGTACCAGGGGTGGTAAAATTTGCGGTTTTGCGACTTTTTTAGACAAAAATTTGCGATTTGCGAAAAATCGGCTATTTTTCGCAAATTTTGAAAAATGAAAACCTGTTATTTTTTCAAATCCGCAATGTAGACTTTGGTATAACATTATTATTGATCCTATTGCGGAGATATCAGTAAAAGAATTTCCAGTAAAAATTTTTTATGAAAAATTTGCGGTTTTGCGGCTTTTTTGGCCAAAAATTTGCGATTTGCGAAAATAAAAATTCATTTGCGATTTGCGGTTTTCGCAAATGAAATTTATTTGCGGCCCAGCCCTGATAAGTACCCGAAAATTGATGAAGAGGAGTAGTCTAAATATAACAATTTTATAAGAGAAATTTTGAGATGTACCATTATAGATATACTTATTATATTATAGATATGGCCGTCGTTTCTGAGATGGCGGTAGCTGTCTACGGTTTTAAACCGATCGCACGGGTTATTGAACCTGCTGGAATAGCATTCGAGTTTCACGTAGTGAAGGATAAACTTGCTCTTGGCCATTGCACATTGCCTGTTTATCGTAATGCGATAAAAACCGTTGATTCAGCGTCAGATCTCGAGAAAATGGACGATTCCGATTTGAGTTGGCTTGATAAGGATGATTCTAAGTATCGCAAATATATGTCAAAATTGGATCCGAGTGATGTTAAGGATCAAGATCATTACAAGGTTCTTGGGTTGTCAAAACTTCGCTACAAGGCAACTTCGAATCAAGTGAAATTAGCATGTAAGTTTTTCTATTTCGGGGATTTTAAAATTTTGTTTGTGTTACAAACAAAAATTGAAATAATATGAATGTTTTGCAGATCGTCAGAAGGTGTTGAAATATCATCCAGATAAGGGAAATGTGGAAGAAAAAGACCAGAAGAATGAGCGTATTTTTGGTTGCATCCAGAAGGCGTACGAACAACTTGGTATGTCGGTTGATAAACGACGCGCTTACGATTCTGTTGATCCAACGTTTGATGAGACGGTACCCAACTCTAGCGAAGTCAATAAACAAAATTTCTTCAAAATGTTGGCGCCCGTTTTTGAGCGAAATGCGAGATTTTCAAACGTTTCTTCCGTTCCTCATCTTGGCGACGAAAGTAGCGATAGAGCCTATGTTGATGCGTTTTACGATTTTTGGTTTAATTGGAGCAGTTGGCGAGAGTTTTCGTATTTGGACAGCGAGGATAAGACGAAAGGCGAAGACAAGTGGGAACGCCGAGAAATTGAGAAACTCAACAGGGTATGTTTTTATCGATATTTTTAAATTTTAAAAAATCAAGTTGGATTCTTGATTCTAACAATTTTAGGATTGTTGTAAACTTTTGTTATTTTTTCTATGCATAATCTAGGAATCATGAAGATCTGAATGAAGAGAAAATATATTTGTTTAATTGAAAATGATATTTTATTGGATTTTTATTTAAAAGATTGATGTTATCTAATATTTTAACAGGCTGAGCGTGAAAAACGGAGAAAAAAGGACGTGAAGCGGATTTCCGCTCTAGTGGACTTGGCTTACGAAAAGGATCCTCGCATTTCCGCTTTCAAAGAAGCGGAACGTCGACAGAAGGAGCTGGTCAAGGAGCAGAAAAGGATAGAGCGTGAACGAAAGGAGCAGGAGCGACGAGCCGTAGAAGCGGAGGAGGAGCGTGTTCGGGAGGCGGAGCGTCTGGCGCAACTCGAACGCGATAAGCTCGCCGTGCAGGTACACTTATAATTGAATATTTTTTGAAAATAATAGCAAATGGATGTGGATTTTAGAGAATATGTATGTGCAAGTTTAAAAAAAGAAGCGAAATATTTTTTTATAATTTTTAAATTGCAATAAAATTTTGATTGGTCTTATTGAGTTTTTAATTTTCTATTTTTCATTTAATTTTTTAATTACTAAAATTTTGATTGGTCTCATTTAATTTTTAATTTTTTCATTTTGTATTTTATTTTTTGAATATAATGTGCTTATCCATAATATAATGTTAAATTTCGTTTTTATTGATATTTTTAAGGCAAGACAAAAGAAGAAGAAGCTTTTGGCCGCCCAGAGGAAAAAGCTTAGGGACCTGTGTACGAATGCCGAGTATTGGACAAAGGACGACAACTTGCGGCTAAATTTGTTGGAGCAAGTTGAAAGAATTTGCATAAATGCAGATTTTGAGGAAATCAGTTCGTTGTGTGAAAGGCTAAAGAATATTAAACTTTTTGACGGTGCAATTCAGGAATTAAAGCTTTGTGTAATTTTTTTAATTTTACTCATGCGATCAATACATCATTTTCTGGGGGAAGCTAAAAAATAAAATTGCAACTTTACTTCCACACGATTTTGTTTTTGGATAACTTTTGTCGAGCTCTTTTATTAACTTAAAAAATGTCGCGAAACGAAAAATTTCGATGTGACGTCGTCAGGAGGGAGTTGTGATTTGCATGAAATTTTTTCGATTTCCGTAAAAATTAGTTGAATTCCCCCTCTTTTCACGGAGAATTATTGACGGCGCTACTTAAAGATGCGTGTGTTTTTTGAAGCGGTCGATAAAGTTCTATGAATTCACTTGTTTGATATAACCGGAAAACATTTAGGCTATGCCTGGAGGAAAAGATTCACTCAACAATAATGGAAAATTGGTACAGGACAAACAAAATGGAAAACCAGTCTCGAATTCGGATTGGTCAAACGCTGAGCTGCAACTTCTGGTGAAAGCGGTAGGCTTATTTCCACCGGGAACGGCGGAACGTTGGCGGTTTGTTGCTGAGTATGTTTCCAATCACGCGCTCACAATTGGCGGAAAGGAGCGAACTGAGAAGGAAATTATAAAACAGGTTTTATTTCATTACTTTTTTTTGATATTGTTATGAAATGTTACATCTGATGGCACGAATTCTCTTCTATTTTTAATTTGCATTTTCAAAGTGTTTGGTTTTATTTTTAGGTAAAAGCGTTGAGTGCCGTTGATTCGACCTCCTCGTCAGCAAACCAAATTAAAGACAATGATTTTTTACTAAGGGAAAACGGTGCCGCCTTAACTTCAAATAACCATACGGGTTAGTTTATAATAGCATATTTTTAGCATCTAAATTTGCAGTATTTATGAATTTTTAAAATTTGCAATTTAGGTAATGGCAAGGAGAAAACCGTGAATTCCGTCAACAACGGCAATGCCACAGCCGCTTCATCGGGTGTGCATCCGTCAGTGACAGCCCCGGATAATTGGAGCCCCGAGCAACAGAAGCAGTTGGAGACGGCGTTAAAGCAGGTTCCCGCGTCCGATGCACAACGTTGGGAGCTGATTGCCGGAATGGTGGACGGCAAGACGAAGAAGGACTGTGTGAAACGCTACAAACATCTTGCAGAACTCGTCAAACAGTCTAAGAATAAAACTTAGCCAATTCCTCAACAATGGAAATGGAACTGACAGTAAGTGGTATGAGAGGGAAGGCGTATTATATCCGGTTGCAAGAAATTTTTATTGTTTTGAAAAAAATTAGCTACCTGATAAAAAAATTTTTAATTTTTGCAAACAATTTTTGTCAATTGAATTGTTTGAGAGAAAAGCTAAAAAAAAAGCTCTGAAAATTGATTTTTTTTTGGTAAAATAAGAATTACATAACTTTGAATTTCTTTAAAAACTTGAAAATTTTACATTTGTATAATTGAAGGCATTGGCGTCGCCAGCGGGCGGGGAGGAAAATCCGCACATGGAGACACTATTTTGAAAAATTTTCCCATGTAAAATTGAAATTTTGGAGACACCCCCAAAAAAGTTTTGGTTGATCTCAGTAATAGGATTAAAACGCTGACATTAACCTATTTGTGAGGGAAAAATTCTTGATGGCATCCACTAGGGGCTATATTTTTGGCAGGATACGACTAAAAACAAGCTCATATTTTGTTTGCCCAACTGCGAAACCTTTTCCCATCCCTCACGGATATTAAAAATTTGAATTTCACGGAAATTCTCGCCTTTTCCTACAAATTTTAATGACGTTTATGCATAACTGATTATGAAAATTAATTTCAATTATATTTAATTGTCTTTTGTTTTCCTTTATTGATTGATAAGTAGTTATAAAAAATAATGAGAATCAATCTTTTGTTGTCGAGTTCAAACATTTTAGTGCCTTCCATACGTCTTACGGTTTCTCAAAAGGATTTTTTGTCAAGAAATTAAAATCCTTCGAAATCTTCAGTAGTAATCGTTAATTCCGCGTCAAAGTTTTTTAAAAAAATTTACAAAATTCCCACGACTTGTTATTTCCATCAAGTTTTTTATGAGATGTGGAAAACATGACAAAAAGGACGAACAATCTTATTATAATATTGAGCCGTTATTTTTTGTAAATCTGCCGAAGAAGAAGATATGTTGAGAGATGTGCCCATTTTTCCCCAATACATTGTTTTTGTTGTTGTTGATTTTTATAGCGCTTATATTATAAATTTGTTTTTTTCTTGCTTTTAAAATACATAAAATAAAAACGCAATAGAGAAGTGCAACCGAATCCTCGCGTGTTTTTTTTTGCTAAAATTTGGTTCACGCTATTCCTTGAAATTTAGCAAATATCATAGATACTCGTCGGTAACACACAAAACTGTCAAATCGACCTGATGTGGCATTTCTAATGAGAGAACATGTATTGTCCAATTCTTCATTTGGAATGACGCAACGTTCCTTTTGAGCCCATCTCTCTCCTACCGTATTTTTTCAAAAAATTAAAAGTGCAACAAATTAAAAAAACATTACATTTTTGGAATTGTTAAATATAAAGCCAACATTTATGCATATGTATGTGCTAAGCCTAACGCGAATTTAATATCATAAAAGCATGTTGTAGTATAGTAGGAATAGAGTCATTCGTTTTTGTGGTCTTTCTATTGATATGCAATGTTAAGAAATTTCACGGCATCAATTACGTTTGATACTTTTTTCCATTTTGGTATCAAAATTTACATGGGATTGCGATGTAGTGCAAAGCACAACCAAATCTAAAAAATTACTTAATTTTTAAATAAAAATAACGCGCAAGGACAATAATCAGGAGATAATAGTTTTAATCAATACATGATTGAAAATGAGAAGCGAGAGTATTTGGTTGGTGTGATGTCACGATTAAATATAATGGAAAAAATGTCTTTGTAAATAAATTATTACGAAAAATCTTTCTGAAAAATTTCCGAGTAAATGCGCAACTGCTGAAGAATAAAATATCGTGATTTAAAAAATTAAAGTGATTACACAATATGCGAACTTTCTTGTTTGCAACGAAAAAGCCGTCACCGAAACCTCAAAAGACGACGAATAGTGGCTCCAGTACCCCGCCGGTTACCACACACTTCGAAAAAGGCACGGAGAGTTGTTCGTTGGACGAAATTTTAGCATTACCGTTACCAAAACTTATTCCTGACTCTGAATATGAATGCCTGGATATTTTTACGGCAGCCAGCCTAAACTCCGAAATTTTACAGGTATGACTTTAATTCCGTTGGCCGAATTTTACACCCCAAAGATCGAATTTCGCGGGGCATAAAGAGTCTATTTTCAAAAAAAAACCCAATACATATGAATCTTCCGCGACATATGTATATATGTATGTTATCCTCCTGAATTTTCAAGGGTACGTCAAGCTACGTTTTGGATATCAACTAAGAGCTATACTTTTCAGCGATACTTTGGTGGACCGACAGGCAGTTCGGATAAAACAGCGGCAGAAGTGTCGGCACTGATTAATGCAGTAAATGTTCACCGATGGACACCCCTAATGTATGCCGCATATTTGGGTCACAAGGAAGCGTCACAAACATTGCTTTCACGTGGCGCAAATCCTGAAGCACGTAGCGAGAATGGGCAAACATCATTGATGATGGCAGCCTCCTGTGGTTCCACAGATATTGTGTGTGAGATATGCACAAACTAATTTCGGTATTCATAGCAATATTTTAGGTAAATGTACTAATTCGATTTTCTTCGAAAATAAACGAACAAGACAAATACGGCCGAACGCCAATCCACTACGCCGTAAAATATAATCAGGCAAAAATCGCCGGGCTTCTTTTGGAGCGTGGAGCAGACCCCAACCTTCCCGATGTCGAGGGTATGACACCTATGTTGATGGCTTGTGAAGTTGGCAATGAGACAACTGTGGCAACACTCCTACAATACGTCCGTTTTAATTTTTTTGGCGTTGTTATACATACGTCAGAATTTTTTCTATATGTATTATGTTAATCTTTTGGCTAAAAGTGATATTTTTTGCTTTTTCAAAGTTAAATTAAATTTTCAACTGGGCTTTTGTAAGTGAAATATAATATAAATGATTAACTTTTAACCTTTACTTTGGAAACATTACATTTTTTGGTTATTTATCAGTTATTTATCAGGAACTTTAAATCTACATTGCGATATATTTTAGAATGGTGACCCGAATCGGTGCAATAAACGTGGAGAAAATTGTGCAAGATTGGCACTTGACCATCCGAAAGTGCTGGCAATTTTGCAGCATAAAGTAAGTTTCATAGGCAGTTTTCGTGAACAATGAATGCGATTTCAGGTAAATCGCTGTTCTACTTTAAAAACCGAGAACTCAGCGGACGAGGAAAATCGAACTACGCGTACTGGCATAGATGATAATGAATTTGAGTCCATTATTCAACTCCTTCAGCAATTGGGTCTCGAAAAATATGGCCGAAATTTCTCAGAACATAACATTTCAACGTTGACCGATTTCGAGAGCCTAAACGACGAAAAACTGAATAATATAGGAATTACTTTGTTTGGTCCCAAAAAGAAGATCCTCAACGCCGTACAGCAATATCGCCAATTTGGCACGTTTAATAATAATAGCGCAAATACAGCGATCACTGTAGATGCCACATCGACACTAAATTTGCTTGAACAACATCAGGTTTATATTATACATAGTAATCCATTTTGCATAGCGATGACTTACCAATTTCTAGCAAAAACAAGTAAGAATGACTACAGAATAGAGCTCGGGGAAGTTATGATACTTTGAACTTACCAAAACCAAATGGGGACCAAGGTAACAACTTCTCAATGGTTTATTTCGGGAGTACAAATGTATATAGTTTCTGAATCCTCTGGAAAATACCTTTCGAATGATATCGCTAAATTCAACGGGTTATATTCTGGAAATTTTCTGCATATTTACATCTATAAATAATTTTGGGCATTTTAGAAGCCATTAGATAACAATTCATCAGAAAACTACGCACAAATCGAAGCCAATCTACGACAGTGTCAAAAGGAATTACAACATTTGAATCAATTATGTGCATTACAAGCTCAAACCCTACACGAGAACAAACAGATAAACGCACAAGTTTATTTGGTATTATCTCAAATTAACTCGGCATCACAAAACTCTACCGTGAATGGAATATCTCTAGCTAATATTTCAACAATTTTAAATAATTTAGAGCAGATGGATTCAAAGCTCAAAAACCTGCTCAGTGAATCTTGAAGTAATTTTCTTAAATTTCGATGCTCATACGCATCGTCATTTGAGGAGTTAGGTGTCACATTTGCGGCCTTCATTAGTATCAGACGAACTACAAGTGAAATATTAAAAAATTAAAACACAAACAGTGATGTTACCATTTTAATAATATCTGATCATCTTGAAATTGATCAGGGAGGGGACCAAGAGATAGTACGAAAAATTAAGTTTGATAAGTTTAGGCCAGCCAGAGGCATTTTTCGTGCAAATTTTAGTTTTTTGATGAATATTTGTTATTTGCATCATTACTATTCAATTACAATTACAATTATACACATTGCAAACTAGACTCCACAAATTTTACAATCGTTCCCAGCAAATTGTTAATACCACAAAAATTGAAGTAATTGAATCAGCAATTCTGCTGAAAGGGGACTTTGAGGAACCAATTAACAGAACGGCGAATGCGAAATGAAAGAAGTGCTGAGTACAACATTTTTCGACATTTTATTAAATGAAGTTGTTTATCGGTAAATATGTAGTATATGTGTTACCTGAAAACATGTTTATATTTGTGATTTTTTATGTTTACGATGGAAATAAAAAAATGTCCGTTAAAATGTTCAAGATACGAAATATTATATGCGTCTTCAGGTAGTACATATGTATAATTTAGCCGATTTTCCAGAGCCGACAAAAATTCAGGCTCCGGAGCTCCATTGCTTCCAAACTATATGTTTAAGTACCAAAAATGAACTACATAGTTGCAATTTAATACGATTTATAATTGTTACTTCGGTTAACAAATCAAGAATTTGATTTGACGGAATTATATTACTGAATTGAGAAAACAACATCTTTTAGTTCACAGCCATATGGTTAGATATTTTAGTAACGAGTTCAGCAAAATTGCTGACGACCTTTTCCCGTGCATTTTTTAATTGAAAAAAAGTTTCAATACAAAAAGCTGACTTGAAATTAATTACCTTTATTCAAGTCTTTTTTTTTCTAGATACATATATAATTTGTTGAAGCTATAGTCTTGAATAAAAAATATGAATTTATTTATTAAACTTCTTCAATATAATTTTAGGATAAAAATTACAAACTAAATTTATTTCAAACTACAATTTGAGTAGAATAGTCTTTATTTGCAGGCCTCGAGAGCGTCATTGCGTTCGTCAATAAGTTCCTAAAAATTTTGATATAAAAATGCAAGATGTTCAATCGGTTCAATTCTAATATTCCAATGTTTTTTCATCAAAAAAATTCCATTTCCCGATATATTTTTTCCCAAACGAACTCCTCATCACCCTTTTTAAAAGGGATGAGGGGTTCGTTTAACAAAAGCATTCATAGAGAAATGAGTGCAAGAAAAATGATTTTAAAAAGTGTTCAACAAAAAATAATTTCCAAAAAATACCTTCGTAGTTACAGCAATTTTCTCTTTGGCGAAATCGTCCAACTCCAATCCCTGCACAATCGACCATTCCTTCGTCTTCGGGCAAATTGTGACGGGGAAGGAGAACACAAGCCCCTTCTCAATTCCGTAGGATCCATCCGACGGCACAGCCATCGACACCCACTCTCCTGGTTGCGTTCCCACATACCAATTTTTGATATGATCGCATGCGGCTTTTGAGGCGGACATGGCGCTCGAAAGTTTGCGCTTCTCAATTATCACTGCTCCACGCTTTTGCACCAACTAAAATACCTTGTTACGAATTTTAGAGTAAAAACTATCAAAATTTCTTTACATTCTCAATTCGCAAAAAATACCGAAATAAAATCTCCACGAAGCCATTGCGCATTGTTGACAGCAGTGTATGCGTCAATTTCTTTGCCGCCTGAAACTCATTTTTTTTTGTTTGTTATAATGAACGTAGTCTAATCGGTCATATATTTTTACCTTTGTTCACCTTTGCGTGGCTAACGTCGGGAAACTGAGTGCTAGAATGATTTCCCCAGATGATAACGTTCTTTACGTTGCCTACGGTTACGCCCGATTTCAACGCAACTTGCGAAGTAGCACGATTGTGGTCCAAACGCGTCATAGCACTAAACTACATAATTCAATCATACTTGTCAGACCCCAAACAATGCAATGATTTCTTCGAGTTTACAATTTTACGTGCTACTCCAACCCTCTTGCTTTGGAAATATTGGAGGAGATTTGACAAGCATTGAAATTTTATTTTATACAATTTAAAAACAAACATGTACCTGAAATTCTTAGCAGGAATTTTTCCCGCGGCGTACTTCGCGGCAATAAAAGCGTTAGTGTTTGCCGGATTACCAACCACGAGAACCTGAAAGAAAAACATGTTTGATGTATTTGAAAACAGTACATTATCTTTAATTCATCAAATACACATTTATTTGTTAATAAATTCTTTATATTTTGCTGTAATTGTCTTAGAAAATATTCATATTCAGCGTAGTTCTAGAACATAAAAATTGAAACAAAAAATTCAAATTTTTTCGATTTTGAATGTTGTCTTTGGCAGGTCCGCGGCAGTGGCAAAACCAGAAATTTTTCGTAGTAATTCAGCCGAAAAAAAATTTCATTCGAGAAACGCCAAAAATTCACTTTATATGGGAAAACTTCAAAAATATCTATATATGGGAATTACCCCTCAAAAAAAAAACAAAAGCGACATCCAAAAAACAATGCTTTACAAATAAACGAATTTTATTGTGAAACAAAAAAAAAACCTTCACTGTCGGCTTCGCATACTTCGCCAACGCTTCGCCTTGAGACTTGAAAATTTTCACGTTGGCCGCCAGCAAATCTTTACGCTCCATACCCTCGCGACGCGGCATCGCACCAACCAAGAAAGCATAGTCAATGTTTTTGAAAGCCGCTTCTTCGGTTGTCGCAGCTTCTACTCCTGAAATTTCAATATCCGTTATAAAGTCATTTTTCTTAATCGAACTTTGCAAAAATCTATTATGTAACGACTTAAAAATACATACCAACCAAATTGGGTAGAGCACAATCAATGAGTTCGAAGTGGACGCCTTCAAGTGCCGCCGCAAACTGCGGAATGTCCAACATGACAAGCTCGACGGGCTAAAAAGTTAGCAAAATGCAATATATATTTTAGAAAAACCACAGCAAAAAATTTTTTCATTCAACATAGGTTGCTTAAAGCAAAACAACAACATGAATCATTTCGAACCGTATCAAAAAGACCCCAAAAATTGCGCACTGAAAAAGAAAGACTCGAAATGATGCAAAAAATTGGATTTTGCTCTACGTTTTGA
>SAUE01000318.1:53320-69901 GCA_009724625.1 Deladenus siricidicola | reverse complement strand
ATATATATATATATATATATATATATATATATATATATATATATATATATATATATATATATATATATATACTTTTCTTACGTTTAGTTTCGCTGACGATAAAGCATCAGTTCGCGATAAAATGCTTTTGGCTGCCACGAAAGCCACGTTCAAATCCGACTTTGGGCAGAGCTTTATTCGCGCCGAGTATCAAGTGGCAAATCGAAATGACTTGGTTTTGGAAAACTTCGAAAAACGTTATCTGAATCCGAATTCTGGAATCGTTACTACCTTTCCCGTTTCACCGGCTTCGGGTAATTTTTAAGCAAAAATTTCATCTTGAAGTTGTATTATGTGTAGTGAGTGTTGGGTTTTAAACGTTTTGCTTTTTTGCACTCACTAATTACTACTGTGTAAAATTTTGTGTTTAGGTGCCGCGCTCGATGATTCAAGGCCTTACACGCATATTGAGCGTGAGCTGAGCACGGTGGCACGGGGTCAAATTGCTCTTCCCGTTCAACATTCCCAAGCAATGCGTGGCGTTCAATTTCCCGTCGATCAGGACGCTTTGCGATTGCTGAAGTCATTTTCGCGAGGCGAAATAGACTTCATACAACTTTCCGTCGACACACTAAACGAAGCGATCAAACTGGAGTGTCATTTCGAAAAATTGAGCGTCGATGATTTGAGCGACAAAATTCCGAAGCAGAAACCGAAATATTCACTTTTTCGTTTCGCCGACTTTGAAAACAAACCAGTTTGTACGTTTTTTTATTAATTTATTTTTTCTTGCAGGATGGCTGGATGTACTGAATTTTTTAGTTTTCATTTACTCGGTTCCGCCGTCTGCCTCGTGCACTATCAAGGAACTAATGCTGTTTTCGAGTTGCAAAGCGCCCTTCATCTCTGAACTTCAGTCCGAGTGTGGCGTTAAAATCACCAAAAAGGTAACTTTCTTTAGCATTATCGTCTGCGTGTGAACCAGGGCTGGGCCGCAAATAATTTTCATTTGCGAAAACCGCAAATCGCAAATGAATTTTTATTTTCGCAAATCGCTAATTTTTGCCCAAAAAAAACCGCAAATTTTTCATAAAAAAATTTTTTATTAAAAATTTTTTTGTAAAAAAATTTTTATTGGAAATTCTTTTACTGATATCTCCGCAATAGGATCAATAATAATGTTATACCAAAGTCTACATTGCGGATTTGAAAAAATAACAGGTTTTCATTTTTCAAAATTTGCGAAAAATAGTCGATTTTTCGCAAATCGCAAATTTTTGCCCAAAAAAGCCGCAAAATCGCAAATTTTACCACCCCTGGTGTGAACCACAGTGGTACCACGAAAATAAATTTAAAATTCCGAAAATTGAAAATTTCAAAAAATAATTTCAATTACGAAAATCGAAAACCTTTGTGATTAACGCCGAAAATCGAAAAAATGTACGCTCACAATATACAGAAGACCTTTTGCTTTTTAAGATTGAAGTGGACAGTCGTGAACGATTAGACGGCAAAACTTTGGCTAGCTATATTAGCTCAGAGTCGCTTACGCAGCAGAGCTCGCAATTCGAACGACCGCCTCGTCCCGGTGGTGGTCCTCGTCGTATCACGAAAATGGCGGAATAAAATGCGAAAAAAGTTGTCATTTGCTTCGTTCGTTTTTTTCTAATTTTTCTGTACATCTTTGCTTCCTTTTTGATGCTATTTAGGACTTTTTTAGCCCGCATATTTCTTCGGGTGATCAAATGAATAAAATCACTCTAGTAAAAGTCGAGAGTGAAAATTCTATTTTTAATTCAAAACTGAATGAAAATTCAATTTCACTATTGATAAGAATGAAAAAATTATGGTAATATGTCTCTCTACTTCTTTTTGATTTCAAAATTTACATTGCATTTGATTGCCATGTTGGAAAATTTTTAGTGCTTTAAAATTTGTTGCCTAGTGCAATTTCCGCTTTTAAACCAACAATTTCATTCATAATATCTCGTATTTGAACATGGATTAAAATTCTTATTTTACTCCCGTCTAATCTAAGTAATCATTTGTAATATCTTTAAAGCCAACTATATGAAATGTCATTAGATTTTTAGGTGTAGTTCTGTTTATTTTCATGCATTTCTGAATCAAACTTATTACTAATCCGGAAGTATTCAACTAATTTAACATAGTTTTCTTTGCCTGATATGCGTCGACCCTTTTTTACGTATCGTCATAAATTGCGATTAAACTTTATTTAAATAAAAATCATTAGCAATTCAAACATCTTCGTGGTTTAATTTACTCCATAAACTGTCGAGTGCGTAATTGATAATTTGCTGATCCTGAAACGGTTATCTTATATTAGCGCTGTTGTCTGGATATCAGGCGAAAGTAGTTCCGGTTAGAGAAGTTCTCCCTACTATGGATATTTTTTTGAGAAATTTTTGTTTTCCTTTTGCAATTTTGGCGATTACCTTTTTTGATGGAATTCTCCCTCCCGTCACCAGGACCATACATGGAATTTTTCAAAATAATTTTATACATAAATCGAACAGTCGTGATCAAGAAAAAATTAGACCGCGATATCCACACTCAAAAAGTATCAGTTTAGTTATTAAAATTCATTTACGAAGCTCGAAAATTACATTACCCTAATAAAATGTCCATCGTTGATGAGGTACAAGGCTTTGTCCTTAGCTTCGATTCGATCCAGAAAATCAACACTATTTTTGTAGGGAACCAACTAAAAGTGGAAATATCAGAAAATAATTTTAAATTGACAGTAAGTAGCTCGGGACTATTTTCCAACTCACTTTATCATATATTCCATGTACAATTCGAATAGGACATGTTATTGGAAATTGAATTGAGGCATCCCGAGTAGGACAATTCTAAAAATTGGGAGTTGAATTTTTGTTGAATAAAATTAATTTGTTGCATTATAATTTACATTTACGAAATCTTCCAAACACTCCATGTTGACTTTGATCTTGATGTTGGGGTCGGCTGATGGATGGCTCAAAATTTTGCCGGCTTTTAACGCTTCCATCGAACCGGGCAGCAAACGCTCCATATATTCGCGAACATTCATACCGATACCCGGAGAAATCATTAGAATACCCGCCAAACTTCCATTTCCAATGAATGTGCCAGGTTCTTTAATTGAAGAACATAAAAGTGCACGTATGACAGCCTGCGAGGCCGCCGAATTACAAACAATAACCGTATCACAATTCGTTTCATTGCTATTTTCGCAATTATCGGAAGGTTCGGGATTTTTACGAACGCGTTCCATTTCTTCCAAAATATCCTTCTTCCAGTCATTAATATTCCATACACGATCTTCCTTGCCATAATTCCGGTAAACTACGCTAAACTTAACCGAAAGATAATGATAACTGAAATTTAGTAAAACAGTTTACTCGTGAAGTAAAACTTCTCGTTGATTAGCCCACTGTTGAATTTTGCTGGCGATGAGATCACGCTTTGCTGATCCAAGCCCATGACAAAATAAAAGGCGGAAGCGATTCTTATTTGATATTGGCTTCATAACAGCGCGAGCCACATTAACAGCTGTCATGGCTGCAACTTCAAATAAAATTCAATTTTGTTCTAAGAAATCGAAAATAAATTTGACCTTAAGGATATCAGAAATCGGGGTAGCAAAAATGACCAAAATATTCATAAATTCTAAAGTTTTGGAAATGGAATTGACTGTTGTTTACCTCAAATTTGATTACCAACAAAAATTTTACTAATAATGAGACAATCTGCAAAGCAGATTTAGCGTGAAGGGGAGGAACTGGTACATTAATGACGAAATCCCTTCAAACGGGAAAATTTTTGCATATTGCAGAGTATTTAAAGAAATGAAATCGATTAGGAGAGAAAGGGAAGATTTACATAGATTTCACATCGAGGCTTTTATGTTGAAAATCATCAAGTTCATCACGGAATAACGCAAGCAAATTTCTTCTGCATTCACTTTCGCTGATGCCAAAAAACCGATATGTGATCATCGGAGCGGTGATTTCATAGACGTGAAGAAAATAGGATATTTATTTACATATATGGTCCCGACGCACCGACATTTTCGTAACCGACATTTGCGAATTTTTAAGTTTCAGTTTTTTGTTGTGGTTGCACATGCACATTAAAATATTTAAAAATCCATTTAACGCAGGATTTCATTCCGCATCAACTAATATATACGACTTTTTCCTAATTCTTCAAGAAAATTTGTTATTGTGAAAAACATTAAAAAAAATTCGATACAGAATTAAAATTGGCTTGAGAATATTTTAATGTCTATTATAATAGCTCGAAAATGGAAGTGATCCACTTTGAAACAAAAATTTATTGTAAGAAGAACATGAATTTTCTTTATTAAAAATAAAAAGATGAATAACAAAAATGACTGGCTCAAAAATTCAATGCTTAAAGTGTTCGTGAGATTGCAAGTATAAAAATTCGTGAACTAGTAAACAAATATCAAAATATTTTAGAAAGCACTTAAAAATTTTGAAAAATAATTTGATTAAATAAAAATGCCTATGAATAGATTGTGACAACTTCTGTGCCTGTGCCACGAACGAACAGAATTCTGCGAATTCCTTCGGAAAGTGCTTCGATGAATTCCATATCTAAAAATACCGACATTATCATACCCAAAATTTCAAGTAAAACCATTCCACAAACTCACAGTATGTATCGTAGCCCGGTTCAGGCGGACCGGGAAGGTTCACTATTATGAGTTGAGCGCCGGCACTCTTCTCACGCATATACTCGTTCAATTTCACGGCGGTATGCATTTTTCGCACATTGTATGTGCCCGGACCGATCATGGGGTTGGTGGCTCCGGCGCCCGCTACCGTTAAAAGATCCGCACTTTTAGAAGCATCTGATCCGTTTTGCTTGGCCTTTTGATGAATCTGTAAGAATTTAACTGTTAAGCCTCGGAGAGGAATACGTAATTTCGAGAAAAAAAAGGAGAATAAATAAAAAAAGCTCAAAATGTTTAATAAGTAGGCAGATTATTCTATCAAATTGATCTTGTCAATTTTGGAAATAAAGATTCATTTCGCATTAGACTGTTTAGTCTAATGCGAATTTTCTCATCTAAAGGAATCTTAACTGGAAATAAGATTCCCTTCGCAGGGAAGATGATACTTGCAAAGAAATCCACTTTTACGGAACCCCTAGAGATTAAATTTTAACCTCTTCGCTGAAGCGAACTTTACTAGCATTTATTGCTCCACTCTCCTCATCTTCATTGTTCAACGGATTTTCAGATTCAATTGCAGAATACACTGGTGGAAGAGACGTCTTTTTCTAAATATTCACAACACGTTTTTAATAATGCAATTAATATATCGATTTCAAAATCTTGGAAATTCTCAATTCGTTTTCCCCCGCAGTCATATTAATGAGAATTACACACTCCGTCCGCGGTGCCGCCAACTAAACCACCGGAGGACATCGTCGATGGCCGACGATTGTCGGCGCTTTTCGAATATTTTCGCTCTAAAACCACCTCGTCCATCGCCACTTGAATATCTTTCTTTTTTGGGAGCATCTCCTTTAATAATTTTATTCGTTCCTCAATTTTCAGGGTACGCTCGTAGGTATATTCACCAATATCGGAACTCTGCATTTCGATCACAAAAACGCTGGCCCTAATACGCAAATGGTAAAGGAAGCGCTCGAGATCCTGTTTCATTTGCAGAGTGTTGTCCTCCGGCTGTGCGATGGTGAACAACCGTACGGAAGTACCACGCCATGTTTTGTGCTTATTGAGTAAGAAGGGCAAAAGCATTAGCAAACCGCCGTCGTGTACCACCCAATAGACGTCAATTGTGCCGCTAAGCTGAAAAGACGAAAAAAGCTTTATGATCCGCTGTATAAAATCAACAAATATCAACCTTATCTCTTGAGGACGGAAATTCGTGTACATTTTTCGGCACCAAAATGGCGCATTTATTTGCCGAAATATTTCGAATAGTATCACCAAACTTTCCCGCCTCGGTAAGAGTATTTTCAGTGTGAGCCCATTGATCGGGCCACGGCACGACAACACTATTATGTCTAAGTCCACCCAATCCACTTGATTGAATGAGACAAGAGATTCCATGGCTGAAATTTTCCGACACCAATACATCACTAAAGCCGTGAATTTTGTGCTTCTTCAGTTGGTCAGCCAAATGCTAAAATTATTGCGATAAATGATCGGTTAGAGAGGACGCCAATTAGAGCGCAAAAAATTTACTGTTTTGTGGGCCGGTACTTCGTCTGCCAGTTCCGTGTAATTTCCTGTAATACATTCCGCCACAAGAGTTAGTCCCTTGCCCGCCTTTAATTGAGCGACAAAATTGAGAAGTCCACGCCGGGTTTCATCCACGTTTCTGTATGGTAGAAGACTCGGCCGTTTTTTCAAAAGCGCTTTTTCGTCCACGCTATCCAAT
Source organism: Deladenus siricidicola (assembly GCA_009724625.1). NCBI lineage: Eukaryota > Metazoa > Nematoda > Chromadorea > Rhabditida > Sphaerulariidae > Deladenus > Deladenus siricidicola. The sequence goes on along the minus strand of SAUE01000318.1, from coordinate 63,479 downwards.
GGAGGTGCTTCCGGATATAGTACCAAAAGCTGGGGACGCCAATTACGAGTGTGTTGAATCGCACGACTGTCTACGTTGAGTAGAGCGAACCGCGCTGCCGATAATGCTAATCCTAAATTTAAAACATTTTTGAATGTTATTTGTGACTCTGTGATACCTGCCTGACAAGATCACCTCAAATGCAAGGAGAAATTTAAAATACCTCCACATCTTTAAAAAGAATTGTAATCACAAAAGGTGTGCTACGAAATTTAATTTTTAATTCAAAAAATCACAAACAAAATTATGTTCATGTTTTCTGCTTTTGCAAAATTACAAAAAAATGTTCACAAGGAAGTAAAAGACGTTCAGAAATTTAATTATTTCAGAAATAATAAATTTTATTATTTATAATGTTTTGGTACGAATTTATAAAAGAATATTAAGTTCATATTTTTCAATTCAGTTGAAAAATGTTGTATTTAAAAATTTTGAAAAAATTCCATCAAACAAAAATTGAAAATTTTAGCACCACAAAAAATCATAAACACAATATACATGATTCAATAAACACATACACATTAATAAGAAGACTTTGAACACAAAGTTCAACATATTTCAATACCTTTTAATCCGTCGCCCCATTCCTTCTCGGCACCAGCATATTCTACATATTTGTAAACGGCACCGCCAATAAAAAACGCAAAAAGCGCAAAATACCATGCGCTGATAAACATGACGAAAATACACAAAAAAGCACCAAGAGTCGAAAGAAACCTATAAAAATACAAGGTTTTGTAATTCTTGTGTTAAAAATTTCCAATTTTATAGTTGTTCTGACGGTAAGCAGGAACACGTCCTCGAACTTTAATCTAAATAGTAGCAAAAAATTTCTACCAATGAAAGTATCGGAAGCTGGGACGCCATCCAGGAGCTTTCATAATGCTCTGAAGAGCACATGCCGCATTGACGCCCAAGTAACACATTAAGAAGAACCTTAAGAAGAAAATACAAATTTTAAAATTAAAAATAGTAAAACATTCTAATAAAAATTTTTTCAAACTTACTGAGTGATTAGTGCTGTAATATTTTCAATAACCGCAATGAGAATTCCCATTTCACAAATTAAAAGCGTAACAAAAATGGCGCGAATCGGTTCGCCGCGGGAATCGGCCTTTTGAAATGGCCCCAAAAACGGAATTACGTCGTCTGCCGCAATTGCCTGAAGTAGGCGAGGAGCGCCAGTCAACGATTGCATACCGGCACCAATTGTCGATGCACAACATCCTATCTGCAAATCACCAAAAATACACATGAAATATTCAAAATCTGCAAAAAATAAAACAATTCGAATAAAAATACATTAATTAACAAATCTCTCATCACTTTACGATTAAAAAACAAAAAATAAAGTTTTTCATAATTATTAATAATAAACTAAAACCACTTTTTTGCATAAAAATGTAGTCAAGTAGGTAAATTGGAGACAATGACTCCGAATCTCAGTAACCACGCGTGGGACGCGTTTCTGCTGAGAAGCAAAAAATATTTTAAACAAATGCTGTTTTAGATATAATTGCGTAATTAAATAAATTTTCTCGTTGCCTTATTTAAACGGGAAAAATAAGAAATTGACAAATACCGACAAAAAAACGTTCATAACTATATAAATTGGTAAACGTAAACGGAAAAAATTTAGTTGCAAGAATTTTCTTGGGTTCAAAAAAGTTCAGTTCCTATAAATTCGAAGCATTGATTACCAGAATTATAATGGGAAGTGGAACGGCCAATTCTGCAATCACCAATTTGCCAAGAGCGGATGAGCCGAATTTATCGCGAATAAACATTTCAGCAACCGAAGAACCAAAAAGCAACGTCCCAATTAAGTCTAAAAATACGAATTTGCAATGTGGAAATGGGTCTACCTGAGCGCAAAAATTAATCAAATAACCCACAAACAATCGATGTTGAAATTTGAGCACCCAAAGTGCCGACGGGAATCGATTGAGACGCATCGCGCAAATTACCCGAGCGATTTGAACCAGCCATAATACCTAAAAATCAAAAACGTTCAGCACATTCTAGTACTGCTATTTAAAACCATTTGGCTTCTATTTGAAAAACATATCAATAATGAAATAAAACCTGTGACGGAAGGAAAGAAAACGCCCACGAGCACCATAAATGAAGTGGTTGTCTCGGCAAATACCCAAAACGAGTTCTTGGAATCCGCAGCAGGCTCGCGTGATGCGTCCAACTTTGTCAGCACCTCGCCAGTTCGCCGGTATTTGCTCCATAAATTCTCGTAAAAAACACCGCTCGCGATACCCGGAATCGCTGGCTAAAATGTTTAATAACGGTGTAATTTGGATAAGTTATCACTGAAAATCTATTTAGATTTTCAATTGCTATACCCTAATATGCATAATCAAAAAAATATAAATGTGCTCCATAATTGCTTCCTTTTTCCCCACTCACAATGACCCTTTCACAACCCATACCAATAAACATTATTAAATAAGTATTCCCTTTCGAAAATAAAAGTAACAATCAATACTTACTTTTAAGCGAACCGCACTCGGATCAACACGCACAACGCGTTCAAAGTAAGTGTCACAAACACTCGGCGGTGGCATAGTCGCATAGGCACGAACACGGCCAGGGCGAACTGTCGTCGTCAGAGTTGAAGATGCATCCCAAGCTTGCCCGTTCGAAGACCGATTATTAGCGCAAAATACTACTCGCAAACCTTCAGCCGTGCAATTAGGTACAAAGTTGTGTTTACTTTGGAAATTGGCCAAATTCACGGGACGATTACCCACCATACAAAATCTAAATAACAATAACTATTAAAAATAAAAACAAGAAAAAAGTGAAAAAAAACTAACTGTAGTGATTCCACTCCGTTGAACTTTAAAAAGATACCGATAAAAGTGCAAAAAATGCAGGAAATCACAATTAGCACAGCTGGTAAGGCAAATTTGTTGACAAACTAAATCAAAACAAAAACTTAGGCATATATAAATGAAACAGCTATAAATACCTTAACACCGGCAAGAACAATGAGACCAATAATAATAAGTAGAATAGTCCCAAACAATCTGAAGTTATGGTACATAGAATCAAAGATTTTCGCCTGTGGCATAATGTAGACCTAAAATTGATTGTGTATATGCAAATATTCCAAAATGATCCAGACAAAAATTCAAAAAAACGTACCAAAAATATTTCCACAGCACCTGTTATGTACATTGAGGCGGCAATAGTCGTGCCAAGATAAAAAAGTACGCCAATGGCGCCGCCGAGCTCCGGCCCCAGGTTTCTCGAAATCATGTAATACGGTCCGCCGCCCGGAACAACGCCATTTGTCGCAATGGCCGACAGCGAAATGGAAGTCAGGAATGTCTAAAATTTGCTTTCGTTCGAAACAGTTTTTACTCAAAACATTTTTCATCAATCTAATAATCAAAACAAACTAACCACACTGCAGCATAATATCACGACGCCAAATGCCTCGACGATACCTGCCGTGCCAACAATCCACGCCAGCCGAATAAAGAACAAAACGCCAAAGATGTTCTGCAGGCATGGCAAGTAGACACCCATAATCGTGCCCATTTTGACAGGCTAAATGTTCCACATTATTTATATTTTAAAATTAGACATTATCCCAAGCATACAAACATCTATTTCCTATAAAAATAATTTATCAAAGAAATCAAAAAATTCTATACATTTGCCTGTAGTTTTTCACACCCATTTATCGAAATTTGAAAATCTATTGTTGCAGAATTTTCGATCAACTTTAAGCCAACATCTCGCGGAAGCATTACAAAATTCCGAATTATATTACAATAGTCCAAAATTAGAAAAGTTAAAGTTCACACAAAACTTGCAATTATTTAATTGAATAATTTATTTTAAATATTGGTTGCTTGAAAAATTATAAATAATTTGTACTATTTATTGCTAATATTGTAATTAGTTAAATGAACACAAAATATACTCGCAATTTATCAGTGTTTTCCAAAAAATAATTTTTGTAGATAAAAATACATACAAACGATTAATTTTTAATCCTTAACTTTATTAAAAAAATATTTTCAAACCATCCTGTTTTGCTAATAGAATACTCAAACTTTAAATTCTTCTATAAATTTCCAGTTTGGTAACTTAAAAATAAAAAAATTAAACACTTTCATGCGTTTAATACCTGGACAGCTTTCGGCGCACTTTGGGAAGTTGGTCTGGGGGAGTTTTGCGATGGAACGATCGCCGACTCCGCATCCTCCGCATTTGGCAAAATCGAATTGTACAGGGAAAGTGAGCGCAACATTTGACCGATCCGCTGGCCATGAGTGTTGTAGTCATCCTCAATTAAAAATTTTTTAAAATCAAATGTTTAAAATTCAAAAATATATACAAAATGTTTACTTCGTACAAAGCCAAACTGAATTCTTTCTTCTCACAAAGTGGGACTCGTTCCGCACCAACGCCTCCATCTAAATGTGTTCAAAATTTTATTATACATATGTACTTAAAATAAGGTACAAAGAGAAAAATGCTAATATGTATAAGCAAACAAAATGAAAATTTACCGAAACAATAATTTTCCATTTTTTCAATTAATTACACCAATAATGAATACGAAATATTAATTTGCGAAAAGAAATGCAAAATAATTTAAGAAGAATTATTAAATTATATTAAAATATTATTAAATTTGTGTGAATATTGCTTATTTTAATGTAAAGCTTGATAATTTTTTACTGACAAACGTAAATTAAAATTTGAAGTTACAATTTGACGGAGTTGTTGAAGAAAAGAAAGTTGGTTTAATTTACATATTTTTCTACCTCCTTTTTTTACAAAACTAATTCGTCTATCCATTTTTCTTTATCATGTGTTATTATTCTTCTCTGGGACTAATTTATTTATTTTTTAACAAAATTGTACTTGGGTAGTTTTTAGACAATTTTTCTGCAAACAAATTCTTGGAATAAATTATTTTAAGGCATGATGTCCAAGACATTCGTAAATTCAGCTCTGTAAATTTAGCCAAAAACGGTTAAAAAACTTAAAAAGAACAAATGGAATTCATCACCTCGGTTTAAGAGTACATTTCAAAATTTGTAAAGCAAAAATGAATCTTAATTTTAAAGTTTTTTAACCGTTTTTGGCTGATTTAATTTAAATACATAAAAGAAAAGAGTGCAACTTCAATTATTTTTTAAAGCATGGTTGAAAATAATTAGCGAGTCGCGTCTTTTAAAATTTAAAAATGAAAGATTTAAATGAAATGACATGCACAAAATCGGAGTTGAGCAGCGTTCTATAAAGTTTGTTACTAAAATTATCCATTTTAAAATGTTTATATGTCGATATATTTGAATATTAAAAAACTTCGATTTACATATGTTTTTTGCAAAATATATAATAGAAAATAATGTATGCAATTTTTATTTCCTAATTTCTCGATTCACCCTTTACTAAAAAATAAAACCACTATTTTGTTACAAAACATATTCACTTATGACGTAAGAATAACTTCAACATAATTTTTATTATGATGTGCATTTTTTGCCTATAAAAACTTTAAAAAAAGGAAAAATTTCATCCTAAAAATTATTATTTCCTGTCTCCTAACAAAAAAAAACGAAATTAATTTTTTTGCTTTTCATTTCTAAAGCATCCAATGTATTTTCGGTGCTTATGTCAGGTCGAATTATTTTTAACACCATTTCGAACAAAAACATGCCATCATTATCATTGGGAAAACATTCATGTGTAATCTAACAAAAAAATCAATGAAAATGTATCACTCACATTATCCTAAAAAAGTTTAAACCCATCCAAAAACAAGATGATGATAACTTATATAAGTAAGAATTACTATAGACTTTTCATAAATTGGAAACTTAAAAAACAACAACAAATAATAACAAAAACTGTTAAAACATAACTCAACTTCGGGCGTTTATAAATTTTATATTCGTCATCGAGCGTTGCTAAAATCGCCGGGTGATGTGTTAAGAGTAAAATGAAGACGAAAAGTCTTAGACCGATTGTTAAAACAAATATGTATAGTTTGTAATTGGCGCTCAAGGCGTGGGCGTTTAACAAAAATGGACCTTCATGTTTTACAAAATTCATGCAAAGCAAGTATAAAGCATACAATGACAAAGCTATGGGTTATTATATTTTTTACCAATTTTTGGATCAAAATAATCAAAACAAAAGTAATAATGCCTACCATACTCTATTTTTGAGTCAATAAGACAAGCGGTTTCCGTTCCATCACTACCAAATAGATGATTTTGCAAAACATCACCCTTGAAAGAATTATTGTCTGGATGAGACCGTCGAGACTGCGCCTGTAGAGGATTTGAACTGGGTTTAACCGAAAATTTTACAGCGGCACCGTCTCTACATCCCGTCAAGCTTAAGCGACGGATGCCACTCAATTGAAGTGGCTCTTCCGTTGGTATTTGAGTGCCGATATTCTCGCTAATACCTTGATCAACAGCCGCTGCTGCCGTCGCGCACGTGGCCGACGCGACGGCTGACAACGAGAACTTTGAATTACGCCGAACCGTCGTTTTAACTGTCAAAAATACTTAGTATTGTTGTAATGAAGAAAAGACAGTCGAATTTAACTAAATAGTACTACTAATAAATTAATTGACGAATTTGTTAGATTCGAAGTAAATAACAATAAGGAACGTAACAATAAATAATTTTGACCACTCAACTTGTAGAATAAGAATATCTTTGTGAACAAATAATGTGGTTCTCTTCGGAGCAACCTTAAACTCTGAATTCCATCGGAGGTACATATTTGCAAAAGCTCAAGATGTGAACTGGCTTGATTTTGAAGATCTATCCAAAAACTCAAAAATAGAGATTTTCCATCGAAAAAGCCAATTGGAAATTTGCTGTACATTTTAATTTCTCGCAAAAACAATACATTTTTGAGATATCGTGTGGATTGGAGAGTTGGAAGTTACTGCGTGTTGAGTAAATATAATTTTTGGGGTTGAGGAAAAGGTTTTAAAGCGTAGCACGTAGAATATTTTAAAATGTAAATTATATTTCAAATAAGAAAAAAAAATCAAAACAAAAAAGACGTTATCGGTTTTTCGGACAAAAAATCCGCGCTTAGTGTCAAAAGTGGCGTATCTAGGATTTCAGAATGGGCAAAAAAAATTTACATTACGTTTGCGAATGGGAAGGAGGGGAGGGGGGAGGGGAAGGTGTACTTAAAAATGACAAAAACTTTGTCAATGACGTGAACATGCCTCCGCCCCCCAAACGCTATTGACACCCACAAAATGAAAATTTTTTTCGAGTACGAGGATAACAAGATAAGATAGGAAACAGTAGTCATGTTAACAACGTGAAAAGTTGCGACAACATCTAACGATAACAAAAAATCTAGTTTATTCGCGAAATTCTGCATTAAATTATGAACGACTGAATAAAATTTGTGCCAACAACTGAAAAAGTGCATAAAAATTTACTCAACATAAAAAATGCTTCAAAGAAAAATTACGTTTAAAGAATTTCCTTTTTCCGCTCTCTTGCGACGGCCAATTTTAAATCCGTAAACGTCGTTTTTGCAATTTCGCACAAAAGCATAATTCTTAAGCGCTGTTCATTCAAAGCTTATGGCAAGCCACAACGGTCCAGAAATATAGCCTTAAACCAAAAAGCTCTAAGCAGTAAAAGGATTTTCCACAAAAAATGTGTTGAAACAACGAAATATCGAACAAAAAATTAGATTGTACGTCAGTATAATAAAATTAATTTTACGTGAAATGAGAAAAAAAAGAAGCAATAACGTGAAATAATGACAAAAAAGTAAAAAATTAAAGATGAAGAAATTGTTTTGAATTGTTGTCTAAGACCAGTGCTTCTTCGCTAAAAATCTATCGCAGAATTTTCAACAAATAATGGATTTTCATCAAAATTTATGTGAATTATGGAAATTTATGTACTTCATTCTTTTCGTCAACATGTGCGCAAATATTTTAGACATTTGTATGTTTTAGATTATTTGAAAAATTATATTCCTTTGTAATTATAAAAAATGGCGAGGTATTAAAAAGCGAGACACTCAGAAAATGTTCTAACTTTGAAAATTATAGTTTTGTTTTTAGCGAAAAATTAAGCTTCTTTTTTATTCTAATTCATAAAGGTAAATCGTAAATTATAAGTTCAGAAAATTTGATAAAAAAATTATATTTTATTTACCTTGGCATTCAATCAATTAATAAATTAAGAAAAATTATTTCCGTCTGAAGCATACACATGTATAAAAAATAGCAAAAATTACATACCTATAATATATAAATACATATGTATATATATTTATATATATAATTTATTTTTAGCAAACTCAAAATCGGATGTCGCACATTAAAATACATGTACATTAGTAATACATAACATGCATAAAAATTTATAAAACCACAAAAAACATGTAAGACGCAAATGAAAAGCAAGCATTCAGAATTCTTGAGAGCAGATAGAAGAGTGGATTGTGAATAGCGAAAAAAACATTGAATGTAAACGTATGAGAGAGAAAGGGAACGCAACGAACTAAACAAGGGTTTAATGCTCAAGGCTAAAGCACATAATTTTTCTTACGTTTTTATTCTTATTATCTACTACGGAAAATGTCCCACTTTTGCAAAACAATGAGAAAACACATCGTTAAATTCAAAATTTTAGAATAAGACCAAAAAATCAAAAACAGATCAAACACAAAATGTTCCGTTTCAATTGTTGATGTTTCTTTCATTCAACATTTTTGTGAATTTTCAATGCAAAATTAACCGGTTTTGTCACTTATATGACTGTTTGTGACAAAATGGTCTTTCTTCAGCTTACTACCATTTTTACCAGTGAAAAGAAAAAAATCACTAATAATTTAAAAAATCTTTCAATCCGATAAGAATAAATGGCCTAAAAAAGTAATTTTTTCCGTACAATCTAGTCAGGTATACGCAAAATATGAAAATCAAGAAATTCTCTAGCTTCATTTAACAGAACAACTAATAAGGTTTTAGTATTTTATTTAAAAAATTTGCCTTGATTGACTCTTATAAGTTGGAGAGTCGATAGTAAGCGTGAACCCAAAAAACGTCATTAAACTATGTAAACATCCTAGCATAAAAACAAATTCTATCAGCTCTACTTTGTTTTTTGTTGTTTTTTTGTTGCGTAGAACGAAGCTTAATAAATAATAAATAAGAGAAGCCCGTCTTTCTGCATATTTTACGAAACTTTTAAGGACAAAATAAGCATTTGTTTCAAAAAATTTCCAAAATCTCTAAAAAGCAAACGAAACTTCGAAAAAATTTGGTTTAGTAAAAAGTGGCATAAACATGCAAAATTCGGTTTAAAAACAAGATTTATAGTATGTAGTAGTATACATAAACAAATAAAAAAGATAAGAAAGCTCAAAAGAAAAAATCGAAACACTAAAACGAAGTTATAAAAAATAAAAATAATTCAGTTGTAGTTCAAAAACTTGTAAAAAATTTCGGTCAGAAAAGGGAGGCTAAAGAATAATTGGGATTGTTTTGAAACAATTAAAACAAAAAAAATCCAGATTTTTTTGAAAATTACAACTTGGATTCCCGTGTTGTCCGAAAAGATGTTTTTGAACAAAATCAATATCAATGAGTAAACTAGACCGTAAAACAAAAAATTCCGGGGAGGAGGCTAAAATTAATCTTATAATTACGTAAAATCTTTCATAATTACCTAAAATGTCTTAAAGCACTTGGTCGCTTTCCACCTAAGAAGTTAAGTTAAAGACAAACTAAGCCTTGTGATGTCAAAAAAATTATTTTAGTGTTTTTACGGCAAAACATGATTTTTCACGAAAGTCTTAATCACTATCGGATTAGAACCGGAAATTGACAGAAAATGCAAAGTTTTTGAGTTAAAGTTTCAAAGGGTAGGCTAAACTGTATTTTTACCATTTGCTAAAAATGAATAAAACAACGGCCATATGTATTCATAAAATCCCAAGCCAGTAACAAATAAAAAATCCAATTAAATGTCGTACAACGAATTCGTCATACAGAGTTTCAAATTCCAATATTCCACAAGTAACAACATTAACCGCGAAAAATAATAATAAGGAAAAGCAAAATTACGCAAAAAACAA
>SAUE01000318.1:0-30958 GCA_009724625.1 Deladenus siricidicola | reverse complement strand
AAACCCAAATATCGGAGTGCTGTTTGCGATAGAAAAAAGCGCGGGAAAGTCGAAATTTAACTTTAGCCAAAATTTGAAAACACTGGATATAAATAAAATGAAAGAAAACTTCATTTTGAAGCTGTTCGATTTCAACCAATTCTGTTTTTCTCGATATAAGAACTGGATTTCTTAGCGGAACCTAATCTATGACAAAGCGGTTGAAAAAATGGTGGTTATCCGTGCCAATCTCTAAGTTGGTCGTTCCAATCTTTAGAAGAATTTGTGGCACTTCTTCAGTTCCCCCCCTGACCAAATTTTTTGCTGGTCAATAAAATATTTGAATGTTTTTGAGATTCTCGGAATAGGTTTTATAAGCTGCAAAACGATTCTAGATTACTTTTAGTAACGTCATGGAAAAAATAAATAAACGAAAGTTAGAGAACAAAACGATTCTAGATTACTTTTAGTAACGTCATGGAAAAAATAAATAAACGAAAGTTAGAGTGAAAATTTTGGTCAGGAGGGGGGAAACTAAAGAAGTACCGAATTTGTTTGAAATTGCACGTAATTTGTGCAAAAGTTCACATCAAATTTTGTTTAGTTGTGCGCGGTTTTAAAGCGAAGTTCATGTTTTATAAATTTGCATTAGCAGTGTGGAATCCGGTTTTCTTGCAAATTTTCATTTTTTGAAATATCGTTGGAAACACCTGAGTAGCAGAGGCATGAAATTTATAAAGGTTTGTCACTTTTTTTGACAAACGCACGGGCACCCTTTTTATATTATAATAAACGCAACCGAATTTAGGTGACAAGCGGTTCGCATCACTTAGAGTCCGTACCCTGCTCTACGCCGGCGGCTCATGCGCGTGGTCATTTGAAAAACCGTGAATACGCGTATGCGGCAGACGATTTAGAGTCGTATAGAAGAGTCACAGAGAATGCAAAACTATCTGCCGAGTTGGTGCCCATTCGCCTTGATATGGAGTTGGACAACATCAAATTGCGTGACACCTTCTGCTACAATAAAAACGACAAACTTATAACGCCCGAAATAGTGGCTGAAGTTTTATGTGAAGATTTGGATCTGCCGATTGCAACATTTCTAATGGCCATCGCTCAATCCATTCACCAGCAGATCGAGTCACACTCGGAGACGCTACCTGTCGATGTTCAGGTGCAGGATCAACGAGCACTTTTAAAACTGAATATTCATGTAGGAAATCAATCGCTGGTTGATCAATTTGAGTGGGACATGAGCGATGAGACAAATTCGCCTGAAGAATTTGCATTGAAATTATGCAGCGAATTGGGCTTAGGAGGCGAATTTATCGCTGCTGTGGCGTATTCTATCAGAGGTATGATAAATATTGAAATTTAGTAAATTAGTACTGCAAATGTTTAATTTTCAAAGTTAGGTGAGGTCTAGTTCACCTTCGAAATTTTTTCTTGGAGACACTGAACATAAAATCAATTTTTTTTTAATATTATGCTATATAGTAAAGTGAGAGTGAGCGCAGCGGTAATCGCGTGTGCTAAAATTTGATTAAACATGTGTCAATTTTTTATAATAAAAGCTTTTTAATTTCTCAATTCCAAAAATCTTTGTTTGATAATTGGAAGAAAAACGCCGAAAATTGAACAATTTTTTGCAAAGCGCGCAATTTTACACCGACTCGCGAATTTGCGCTTTTTTGCGGTGTTTTCTTGTGCAGCACAGCTATTAAAGGATGAGGATGGTAGAGACAATCTTTGGTCAGTATTCGTTTCGTTTTCGCTCTTTACTTGCAAAAACATATTTTTGTACCGTCAAACAAAAAATTGTGTGTTGACCAAAAAATCGAAAAATTGAGCTGAAAATAGTCAATTTTTCGTCAAGTGATTTTTCAATTCAATATGATTTTACAAAAGTAAATGCTCAAAAGCTATATTTTAAAAAGCTTTAGGTCAGCTTTCGTGGAATCAGCGAACGTACGCCTACAGTGAGACACCGTTGCCCACCGTAGACTGTCCGTTTCGAAATCTGAGTGACGCGGACCAGTGGGGTCCTTTCCTCGAAACGTTGACAAATGCGGAAATTGAGAAAAAAATGCGCGATCAGGACCGAAATACGCGAAGAATGCGTAGATTGGTTAATGCAAATCCATACGGACAACTTTAAGACACTTCAAGTTATCAACTTTTTTTAAATTTTGATTTTTGGCCGCTGAACTTCACTCAGTTGAAAACATTTGCTGCAAGCGCAAAAAACCCGCGCTATCACACAGCTAAAAAATACGCAATTTTGTGAAGATTTTTGATTTTTAACAAACAAAAGTTTTGATGAAATAACAAAATGAAAGAAGTTAATGCGCATCCTCACTGAAAATTTCAGATTTTAGCTGTGTTATGGCGCGGAATTTTTTCCGCGTCACCAACGGCGGACGTTATTTTACTTTGGCCACTTTTTGTAATTATGCGTATTTATACATATTTTTTTGAATGTTTTGATTACATATGTCATTTGGTAATTACCGTTTTTCCCCCATTTTTCCTTGTATTACGCTGTCATTTGGAAAATAATAAACAACATGAACTTTTGCTTGATTTTTTTTGTCATGTTTAAATGTTTACTAAAATATCCAAAGATTTTGAAGTTATTTCAATTTTAATCAAAGGTTTCAAATTATTATTTTTGCAAATTAGAAAAGTGACAAATTTTGTCGAATTTTGCCCCAGCAAATTTTTTCATTCTTGATTAGTTGAGCCGTCTTTCAATTTGGTAAAAAACGTCCAAAGAAAGTGGCGGATATAAATTTAGACTTTAAACAAAAATTGAAAGTTAAACGTGCAAAAATGGTGTTATTTTATCATTTTTTAGCCAATGGCTGATGCTAAAAGAAAGCTCGTCTAGAGCCTTCCAAAAACTCAGTTTTTCCTTCGACGTATGGGACCCGAGATATGAGTTCGAAATTTTGGACCCCCACCTTGCCAAAGTATGATATGTTTTTTATTAATGGAATCGACAAGCGAGTATTTAAGTAATGTTATTTTTTATTATAATATAAGCTTCTAGGTGAATATATGATCTAGACGATCACACTAAGCGATCTCATCAAAGTAGCAAGCAATGATTTTTCTCAAGCATATCAACTTGGATCCTGTACAAGGGCATTGCGAATACAAGTATTCGATGAATGACAGTAATCTATTTTATTCTAGCTGGTGAGAAATAACTTTAATTTGCATATTATTAGGACAGGAAAAGAATTTTTAGACATTTTTTGTAGTGATTGATTAATAAATTTTCATTATAGCACATAATGGAGCCAAAATAATGAAATATCTTATAGTCGGAATTTTTATTTTTTACGCACGTAACTGAAATCAACTGTCTCGACGCGACATTTTTTTCTGTGGTATTTTAAACACAATTTGAGATTTTACTTGAAAATTTGAAATTTTTCCTCATAACGAGCAACTTGACACGCAAAAATTTCAAATTGAATTTGAATTTCTTTTGAATTCATGTCAATTTCATTCAAAATAAAATGCCAAATGTTCTGCTCGAGACAACGTTTTTAAATTTTTCCTAGTATGCGCGTAAAAAATAAAAATTCCGACTAACGGAATATACCGATTGCGATACCGTCACAAATCTCAAAAAGATTGTCTCACCATCGCGATCGAAGTGTAATTTTTTTTGGATTATCGGTAATTTGAACAAATGATTGATGTTGGGTGGATCTTCATGTTTTCCACGTGAAGCTCGAGGTTTTGAAGAGAATTCAAAAATTTAATGGATTGCTTTTGGAATGAATTGCGAAGATTAGATTTTTTTTCTGCAATAATTTTAATTTTTTGTGGGGATAAACTGCGCTTTACCCCCCAGAATTTCAAAACTTTTTTGATGTTTTCCTACGTAGTTTGATGCGCTGATCACGAATTCGACATTCATTTCCGGCGGAAATTCCAAAAAAGTGCCCAAATCGGGTGTCGAAAACCACAGGGGGGACCAAATCTTATACCTTGGTCCCCCCCGTGGTTTTCGACACCCGATTTGGGCACTTTTTTGGAATTTCCGCCTGAATGAATAGCAATTTCGTGATCAGCGCATCAAACTACGTAGGAAAACATCAAAAAAGTTTTGAAATTCTGGGGGGGGGTAAAGTGCAGTGACCCCCATGCTTTCTCACCCGACTGCGATCAAGGCGTTATTCGTTATTGAAGAATAGAATAAAATAGATGAAGGATGTCTTATTTTTGTCGCGCATTTTTTCAATATGTTTACTCATTTTAAATTTGTCTTATAATCTTTGCTGCTTTTTTGGCTTTTTCTTTTTTTATCTCCTCGATAGTGGATTTCGTTAGTATATGTATGTATATAATTATTTATGCATTGAATATTGTGCCCCTTTGGGATTTTAAATGGCAATGATATGTACGCAAAGTAAGAGAAGCTGCTCAATGAACCTACTCATTCCCGCTTCTTTGCCGTACTCGTTGAGTGGCCATTTCTCTCTCTCATTTCAAGATGATATCAAGTAACTCTCAAGGGAATAAATGAGAGAACGGGTGACTAGGAGAAATTGCGATTGAGTGAGAAATTCTCACTGAGAATATACATACCACAATTCGCACCGTTATTTTCCCACTTTGCCCTTCCTTGGCTTTTGCGTCTATTTCTCTTTTCTTCGTGACTTTGCGATTTTGTTTTCAGAAATTTTGTTGGTTGCTCTTCCTCTCATTATTGATACGCATTTATCCTTACAACACTCTCCTAATGTTTTATTTTTGTTCTTTAGAGTCGAAATTTCTCTACTCTGCATGCTCTACGAATGTCAGCAATGTTAATGTTTCCTTTGCCGCCGTTCTTAAATGAAAAATTCTAGCGTATCACTGTCACCCCACTTCACTACCCGAAAGGAAAGTAAGTAACAAAAAGCGACCTCTCCTTTTCTTTCTTCTTCATTTGCCTTTTGAATTATTTTTCACATTTTTACTTTGTTGTTGTCTTAAATCAGTTTTTCCATCAAAAGTAAATGATTTTCCATCAACTCATAATCTAATAATATATTACATTTCTCAATTATTATCATTTTCGTAGCTGATGAGAGATTGCAACAAGCAAATACATTAGGAATGAAAGATGATACACATTTTAATCAATTGTGTGTGTATATTAAAAGGGAATACCATATTAAATAAGTGTTATTATAATTGGATTATAGTATTTACAATTCAATCGCTTTTAATGCGAAAATTAACACAAAAGTTGTTAAAAAATTTTTACACCTGAAAGTTTTCAGCCTTTTTTTAAGATCTATACTAGTGGGCAAAAGTTTAGTTGTACACAAGCTGTAGAGTCCGAATTTTAAGAATGTATTAGAAAAAAAACATTTACTATACTTCAGCAGTACATATTAATATGGCTTGATTTTAAGGTTTTATAATTAATTAAAAAAAAATTTAGCTATTTATACATCCCGGTCATTTTCGAAGAATATAACGGGACTGGCTCATGTGAATTTCGTGTAAAACCTTAATTCAATGGTCTACAAGGTGGGCTTTGTTTTTGGATATTTTTAAACGGATTCAAAAATAATTAATAAGTTACGAAATGAAAGTGCTAATTACTTACTGTGAGCTTTTTACAGGAAAACGTGCTGAAACCTGTAAATAACTTTGAACTTGTTATGGAGAGTGCGCCTGGCTACGGCCCCTTCAACAATCTCGATGAGATGATACAGGAGCTGAGGAAGATTAAAGACGAAACTCTCGATGAAACCACGCAGCAAAAGTATATTTTGTTACCATTTTTTGCTAAAATTTATGATAGTTTTTGCAGGAAAACTAATATGTTGAACCATCCCTTGAAGAGTACCCTCTACTCTGTGTTATGTGACCTCAAAGAGAAAACATGTGAGTAATTTTGTATTTTTCATATTTGCCCTAGTGAAATCTAACAGTTCTACTCTAATAATAGACTGCAAGTAGGAATAAATTTGCATTCCGAAGAGCTCTTCTCTTCTTATTTTCTGTCATTTTACTTATGTGCAAATATATTTTAGCGCTAGCCGTTAGAACAGCTTCAGAAGATGCTCCCGATGATCCTCAGCTGATGAGGCTAGACAATATGTTGGTTAGTTAATTTTCGTTGTATATACATATTTCAAGATGGTTTCTCGCAGTTCATGAATACTGTTTTTTATACAATTTGTGAATACTGTTTTTATACAGTTTGAATACCATTTTTACACTTTGAATACTGTTTTATACCGTTTATGAGTACTGTTTTTATACCGTTTGTGAATACTGTTTTTGCACAGTTTGAATATTGTTTTCATACAGTTTGTGATCAACTATTTTAAAGTGTATGGTTTTTTACAGTAATGGAATGATTCTTCAATTTTTGGTTTGATGAGTAATGTAGTTTGGTGGTATTTAATTTTCATGATATTTGAATATTATATATACAAATTATCAGATAGCGGAGGGCGTGGCGGGACCGGAAAGCGGTGTTCCCGCGCTTTTGGATACTAGTGGTGGCGATCAGGCAGACTATAAACAGAAGTTAGTGCAAATTCGAGGTACCTACAATTCTGAACTGCAAAAATACGAGGATGTAAGCAGACGCAATCGATTTTATTATTTCGGAAAGTAAAATGTAAAAAGTTTAGGCCTGCCAAGAGTTCACTCAGCATGTTGTATCTCTTTTACACGAACAACGCAAATTTCGACCGATCGCTAACGCAGAAATTGACGGAATGGTGTCTATTATTCAACGAAAATTCTCGGGTATTCAAGTTCAATTGAAGCAGTCCACCTGTGAAAATGTGATGGTGCTAAAATCGAGATTTCTTGATGCGAGGTACAATTTCTGACATGCGCATATGTAATGTGTAATTATTGTTGCAAATATTTAGGCGAAAACGGAGGAACTTCAGCAAACAGGCCACCGAGGTGCTGAACGAGTACTTCTACGGTCATTTGAGCAATCCGTACCCCAGCGAGGAGGTGAAGGAGGACCTTGCTAGGAGGTGTCAAATCACTGTATCGCAAGTGTCTAATTGGTTTGGCAATAAGCGAATTCGTTATAAGAAGAACATCGCCAAAGCGCAAGAGGAAGCCAATATGTACGCCCAGAAAAAGGCTGCGCAGTGTGAGTTAATTTTTTTATTATACATTGTTTTTGAGGGTTTTTTTGGCATACATACTATTTATTAAATGATCGTGCCAATTTATAAAAATGTCCCACTGTCTTGCTATATAACAATGAAAATTGTGTATATCTTGGACATCGGGGTTTTCAGCCACGGTTTTCTGCCCTATAATGTTGTAACTCTTCAGCGAATCAGTACGGTATGCTGGGTGGTCAAGTGGCATCGCAAATGTTGTCTAGCCAGTTGCACAACCCTTTGAACAATCCCTATTCATCGATGCTGCCCGGTGGACCGGACATCCACCAAATGAGCGGATTTGATCTCACATACAATCCTCAACTTGTAAGTCATTTTTCGTTGTGGTGCTTATGGGTTGTTCAATAATTTTCACTTTACCGCCTTTTAATGTTTATTTTTCAATGTTTTTTTTGGAGAATGTGTAATAATACTTTAGTACAATATAGTGCAATAAAGCTTTTCTAGATTTAATTGTACTGATATATCCGCAATAGGATCATTTAATACAACGTTATGCCAAATTTTACATTGCGAATTAAAAAAATAATTTTCACATTTTTCAACATTTGCAAAAAAAAGTCGATTTTTCGCAAATTGCAAATTTTTGCTCAAAAAAGCCGCACAAATCGCAAATTTTACCACCCCTGTTACACATCCACAAAATATTTAATTAAAAATGCACTCCGTTTAAAGTTCAAAACTATATTCGTATATTTTGCCGCTTTCAGTTCCAAATGGGCTACCTTCCTCCTCCACAGCCACCATCCAGCTCCTCACCACAGTCGTAACGAAATTTCAACTATACGCATGCCAAGTCGAAGGCCAATTAGACTTTTGTAATTTACTACCAAGCAATTACAATGATTTTGTTCCTCATTTTCATCTATTTATCAGATAGTTTTTTGAAAGTAATTGCTTTTTTTGTTTATTTTCGTGTATTTACCGATTACTCAAGTTACAATGTTTCGAGAATTAAAATTTTTAAATCTATATTTTCAATTTGATTTTTGAAAATTTTGGACTGGCTTTTAAGGTCGAATAACCTGCTTTTCAGCTTTAAAAAGAATGACATTGGTGCGAAGCCAGATATTTTATTTAAAATTAAACAAGATTTCTCCGAAATGTAAAACATTTAAAATTGAGTCCATGATCCAGTGTTTAAATTTTGTATTTTCACATTTTTTCTGATACAGATGTTTCAAACAAAATTCAAAAAATGAAATTTGCAAAAAAACGTATTGAAAAATGGGCGGACCTGATTGACGAAATGCTACGCCAAATGCGTATTTTCAAACGCTTTGAATTTCTTTTTAATTCACGCTGACTCCGACTTTGAGACCAAAACAGATGATGTTTGTAATTTTAAGATGGAAATACATGAAAAAAAAGTTATCCATTTCAAAAATGCTATTTTTGGTTGGCCCTGTCATTTTGAGTTATTGCAGGTGTCTAGTCATTTTTTTGGAAAATATTACCTAATCCTTGGTTTTAGTCAAATAATTAATATTATTATATAATGAATCAAAAACAAGGTTGCCGGAAGCATGTCCTAGGATAATATCTATTATGTTTTATAATAAATATTATATTTTATGTATATTTAAAAAAACAAGTTAATTACAATTTAAAGTGAAGCACTAATTCTTTTTATTATATATGTACATAAAATATAATATTAAAAATAAATAAAAGAATTCTGAAAAATTTTTACAAAATATTCGATTTTCGGAAATCGATTTTTGAAAAATCATTTTCACGTTTTCGATTTCCGAAATTTAATTTTTTTTTATTTTAAAATTTTTATTATTCTTAAACGATTCAATATTTTTTTTCTTTTTTAGTAATTTTTTCGTATAATGAATTACATTAAATTCTAAATTTTAATCGAATTTTTAAAACTTTGTATTATATTAATTTAAATAATTTAATGATATAATAAACGGAAAAGATAAATATAAGTTATAACGTTATATGATTGCGATCGTCGATCGCGCAGTCGGTTAAGCATTTGCTCAAAAGTTCGTGCCCTCTGGGTTCGATCCCTCCCACAGCGTCATCCTTAATCACATACATTGCAATCTACTGCCGAGGGATTTTAGGATCTGCTTAGTATTATTTCGTAAATAGATTTATGTGATTGTGGACATTTGCTCAAAAGTTCGTGCCCTCTGGGTTCGATCCCTCCCACAGCGTCATCCTTAATCACATACATTGCAATCTACTGCCGAGGGATTTTAGGATCTGCTTCCGGTCACCTTGCACACAGTAAGCCACTACATAGGTAACCTCTTCAGATTATGCTTCGGGCAACCTTGCACAAATTTTACACGCCTTTATTCCGAAAAGAATATTTCATTGATTGACTATTAAAATTACTGCTCAAATTCGTTTTTAATTTTGCGCACGTTTCGTGGCATTTTTGATTTGTTGAATTGTCCATTTATGACAGAAAAATAGTTTAGTATTATTTCGTAAATAGATTTATGTGATTGTGGACGGACCATACTTTGTCGCTGGGAAATTCAAATTTGAAAATTTTTTCAGCTGTTAAAAACATAATTTCGTTAATTATTTTTCAAGATTATTCAATGATAGATCCACTAAAGAATCTCCATTTATTTCAATTTGTTTTCACTCTTCCAATTTACTTTTTTGCTAATGTTTCAATAGTGGAACCAATCAGCGACAACGGAGGTTGGTAAGTAGTTCAATCTTTTGAAGTCGGTTTTGATCATGCCACAATTATGGCTGATCGGATGACTTTTAAAGAATAATTTCTAGGAAACTTAGCGACGAGGAAGCGGTTGGTAGCGATGGACCGTGCACAGTAAAGCGAGTTGATGCTAATTTCTTCACTGAGGATCAATTTATTGAAAGGTTAGTATATAAAACAAGAAAGTTTTATTATCATTTGTACATTTGTTTGGCCATTTACTGCTTTTTTGTGATTGTTTAAATATAAATTTTTTTGTGATAGAATTACGACAAAAAACCATGTATGTATTATAGTCGGAATTACGATGTTTTCAAAAAATTTGAAAATAAAGGTGTGAGTAACCTTTATTTTCAAAAAACAGTGGCGTATATAAAATTTGATACATATAGGGAGCAATTGTCCGTGGTCTGAATGTTATTGGTATTTAAAATTACATTTAAAATGTGTGAAATACCCAACTCTATTTTAGTTTCGCCTACTCCGAGCCTGTGATAATTTTTAATTATGCGCAAAATAATAAATTTCAAACACGCTGCAAAAAGGCTCAAATGTTGGAGGAATGGCACAACTCGAAAATCGTTCTGAACTCAGCGAATACGTATTCTTATACTAGAGGTTATTATTCCATTTTTCAGGGTATCGCATAAAACCTATACTTCGGTTGAAGATAATACAGAATTGTTACTGTGAATATGTTTTCAATTATTTTTCATCATTTTTGAATTTTGAAACATTTGATGAAATCGCAAAATTTCAAAAATGGTGAAATATATATTATATAATGAAAAGCATATCCACAGTAAGAATTCCGTATTATCCTTCAATTTTTTTTATTTTGAAACATTTTTGATGAAATATTTGAGAGAAAAAAATATTTGAGAGAATTATTGTCAGTTGGATTTCATTCAAATTCGTCCAAACATTCAATTTTTTGTAACAAAAATTTTTCAGTCGAGTCGACGTTCGCGGAATATGTGGAAACAATTTTGAAGCCGCAAAATATCAGTGTACCAGGCAACGGTGAATTTTTAGTTTTGTTAGAAAATATTTTTTACAAAAAATCTTCAAATTTTTCTAATCATTCAAAAATTCAATTAGAAGCCTATGACTATTTTTTCAGAGACGCTCTATTTATTCGGCGATATTAGTCAGGAAACGTGGAAGTCGCTCCTGGATAACTACGTCCTTCCAAAATGGATTCTGCCTAATCATGAGCCAGCGCTCAGTTACGTTTAAGCTATTATCCATTTGAATTTTTTCGTCGGATTGAACGAAAATAAAAATATTAGAACTAATCGTAAATATTTGTAGGCTTTGGTATCGCGGGTGCTGGTACAGGCGTTCCGTTTCATTTTCACGGACCCGGATTCGGTGAAGTCATTCATGGTAGTAAGGTGAGTATTATAGGCGAAATACTGTAGATTTTAGATGTTTAGTTATTTTCACACATACATATTATTTTGCAGCCTTTTATCACTAAAGTTTTTGAAATCTGTCATCCTATTATACAAGGAAAGATTTTTAAAATTTTCGACTTCCGGCCATTTTTAAGCCTCGGAATTCCGAATTTTTTGAGTCGTCGAAATTCCGAGTTCTAAATTTCTACCAACCCTGAAATGGAAAAAAATCGATTTCCAAGGTTAAGCGATTTCCAAGAGCCTTTTTTGTAATTCTTGTAGAGCTCCTAAAAAAAGTTCAGAAGGTTTGAGGAACTTGTACTTTTTATAAATGTTCATTGAGAACGGTTTTAGCGTTGGTTTCTGCAACCATACGAAAAGCGTCCCAAATTCAACCCGGATAAAACTACACTTGACTGGTATTTGAACGAATATCCGCACATAACGAACTCCGAGAAGCCGTTAGAATGTTTGTTGACACCCGGAGAACTACTCTATTTTCCCGATAAATGGTGGCATGCGACCTTGAACTCCGAGACTTCCGTCTTCATGAGTACGTTTCTGAGCTCGACAATGAGCAAGAAATCCGAAGTCGAGCATAGCAAAACGCCACAAGTCGATGATAGAATCGAATTATGAAATGAGTCGAAACTTGTTAAAGTTGATTTTTATTGTTTGATAAAAAATATTAAAAATTTGAATCGCATTCTAGCAGCAAATTCTAATGAAGTATAAGCGGTTCTTGAAAAAATTTATAACACTTTAAATAAAAATATATACTATGGGCTTTTAATTTAATCCTGCCCAGATATTCTAATCTGGGAGTGGATGAAAACTTTTTCGCAGAATTCATCTTGTTAAGGTTTTGAAATTAGTTTTTGTGAAAGTGACAAAGAATAGTTCAAAACTAAAGATTCCTGCTTTTAAAAAATTGCAAAAAAAATAATTGCGAATTGTTTGTCATTAATATTCCATAGTTATTGTTTTTGTTTGAAGATACTCGTTGAGCGCTTCCTCGCCCAGATCCTTTCCAAATCCTGACTGTTTGAAGCCACCGAATGGTGCCGCTACGTCCGTTTTCTGGTATGTGTTCACGAACACCGTGCCGGCTTTCAGTCGCCGTGCGACGCGAAGCGCTAAGTTCACATCCTTGCTGAACACACCGCCCGCCAAGGCGTACTCTGTGCGGTTGGCGCGCTCGATGGTCTCGTCGATATCACTGGAAGAAATTGATAATTTTCAAAAAATTGCCAACAGAAAACATTAAAACAATCTATACGAACTTACCGCTCATTGAATTTGGAGATGATCATCACCGGTCCGAAGGACTCCTCTTTCGCTGCGAAATTTTCATCCAAAACGTCCGTTAAGATGGTCGGGTAGAAAAATATACCCGCTCTGTCCACTCGACGCCCTCCCACCGCAACTTTAGCTCCGCCGGCGACCGCTTTCTCGACAAACTTTTCAAGGGATTTTAAATGGGCCAGATGATTTTGTGGACCGTGATCGGTTTTCCGATCTAGTGGATCACCTATCACAATTTTAGAAGCAAGTTTGACAGCCCGTTTGACAAACTCATCGTGAATGGATTCTTCGACGAAAAGCCGACCTAAATTCAACAATTAAAAAATGTTAACTTTGCAGTTAATTTTTGTGTTAATTTTTCATCTACATAAGAATAAAAAAGTGCATCTCATCGGAGGATCTTATAATATCAAATAATAGAAACCTGCAGCTATGCAATTTTCGCCCTTGTTGAAGAAGACTGCATCGCACGCTTGTCTGACGGCCTTGCAGAGGTCCACATCCGAGAAGATTATTAACGGAGATTTGCCACCCAGCTCCAACGATACCTTCTTTAAATTCGATTTGGCACAACTAAAACGAAATTGAAAATGAATAAAACTCAATTTTTATTTAATTACGGACAACATGCCTTGCCATTATGTGAGCGCCAACGGGCGTTGAGCCGGTAAAGCCGATTTTAAGTATTCGGGGATGGTCCACGATCGCCTGACCAGTTTCACCGCCTGTGCCCGTAATAATGTTTATGACACCTGGTGGAATGCCCGCGCGTATCGACAACTCCGCGAACTTGAGCGCGGTCAGTGGCGAGACTTGCGCAGGTTTGTGCACTACTGTATTTCCTGCGGCAAGACAAGCTGCCATCTTCCACGAGAGCATCATCAACGGATAGTTCCACGGTGTAATTAGCCCGACCACACCGATGGGTTGGCGAACGGTAACGCAAAGATTGTAGTTGGGTCGAGCCTCGCTTATGGGAATTGTTTTACCCTGAAATTTAGAATAAATATGGTAGACCCATTCATATTTTGTTTTTATCCATTTTTCCCCTTAATTTTGTAGAATGAAAAGGCGCCAATTCAGTACAGGATTTTTTTGCATACTTGAAAAAGAAATTAAGGGAAAAATGGAAAAAATTAACTGAAACTCAAATCGCACCCTACAAAAATCGGTCGAGCTGTAAACGTGTATTCTAACCTGAATTTTATCACACCAACCGGCGAAATAACGCCATACATCGATACTCATGCCCACATGTGTCTTCAACGCTAGTGTATAGACTGCACCACTGTCAATGGACTCGATAGTGGCCAACTCTTGTTTACATTCCTCCATTAAGTCGGCCAATTTAAACAAAAGTTTTCCGCGTTCGCGTGGCGAAATCCTCGACCACTCACCGTAACCAAACGCCTCCTCCGCGCAACGCACCGCGTAGTCGACGTCCGCTGCGGAAGCATGCGGCACTTCACAAATCAACTGGAATATTCAACCAAATCGCTCACTTTTCAAAAAATAAATTCTCACAGAAAGGAAGCATATTCAAACATGTCTTTTAAAAAATTCATCCAGTTTGGGGATGGAAATTAATTTAAAAAATATAAAAAATAACCTTTTCATTGGACGGATCTATGGTGCCCACTTTCCGCCCACTTTCGCTATCACAAAATTTACCGTTGATAAACATTTGAGTGGGTACAGTTATGTGCATTCCGTTCACATCCGCTTCATACTAAATTTTCGAACTTGTTTTCAAAAAAAGAGACGTTAGTAAAGCAAAAAGTTTATACCTTTTCAAATTCAATTTTTGGCTTATCTTCGCCACGCCGTTTTTTGACAATCGCATTGATAAATTCACCAAATGTTGGCGAAAGATAAGCCTAAATTAATAAAAAAATTAAATGTCGTCACACAAAAGTTTAATTCTCATGATTTAGTTTAATGAAATTATTTAAAAATTTCATATTTGGAAATTGGAAAAATAGTTTGGAACAATTTGCGCTCAAATGTTTGAGCTGGCATGCTAGAAAATATTTGTGCTGCATTTCGGAAAAAAAAGATAAAAACAAACTTCAGTATTTTCAAATTCCACACCGGTAATCTGGTTCACATCCTCTAGCATTCGAGTCAAATCTGCACTCGAGGCACCGGAATCAAAAAAGTTGGTCTCCTCGTCGATTTCGCTGTTTATAATGGTTTTCCAAGCTTCCTAAAGAAATGAAAATGAACAACCTCAAACAGTAAAAAATAATTGTGAATTTAAGTGATTTGAAAATTAAAAAAAAAAGAACACATTTTGTAGTAAAAATTTAACATTTATTTTCAAAATTGCAAATCAACCTTTAGCGCTGGTATTAACGCTTTCTCTGCATCATTCAGTTCAATTTTCGTGTCCTCCGATCCGCTAGCGCCAAATTTTGAAGCTTTGATCATTCGGCCGTCGGAAAATTTCAAATTTTCGATGTTTATCTACAAAATCTTTATTTAATTTTTTGGAGAATGAGCACATCGTCCAATAGAATCTATACAAGGATCGAATAGAAGCAATTAAATAACGGCAAGTTCAAACATCTCAAATATATGTAGCTTAGCTATTAGACATCATGCCAGTGATGAATGTACCTAAGATTTCTGAATGGAAGTGGGGTAAATGGGGAAGGTAATCAAAAAAAAAATTAATTACATTTTGCGAATGAGTGAAGGGATGATCCAAAAATTCAATTTTTATCCTCGATTTACTTAAAAATCCGAAAAAAATTTCTCAATGGGGGAGGCATGCCTATCTCCCCTTAAATACGCCATTTCATATTGCAGATGTTGTTCAATATTTTTTCCGTTTCTCATTTATACCACACCATCGAATAAGAAAAGGCGACACAAAAAAATACATATTTTTCGTCGCTGGTCTTGACAATTAAGCCTTTATCGTGGGCCCAAGCGATTCCGCCGGGAAGACCGCTAGCCTTCACCTGTCTCGAATTACCCGGCACTTCAAAGCGCTTCCACAACGAACTACCCAAGAATGTCACCTGGAATTTCATTAATTTTTCATACATGTATAAGAAACTAATTATAAGCCGGTATACTTTTTCGTCGTTGATGACCGACCATGCGCCGGGAACATTATCGTTGCCGCGAATAAAATTGTGCAGTTTCACTTGAGGCAAACTCCAGTCGATTTGGGCGAGTTCGGGCTTTGCAGTAATGTAGGGTTCGTACGAGGCTCCCTCCTCGGGTTGGATAATTCGCGGAGCATTTCCTGCACTTATTAGGTTTACCGCTTCCACCTAGAAAATGTTTTTCGAAGTAATAAGTTAATAACCCATAAGCGAATGCAAACGGCAACAATTCCAATCTTCGAATATTCAATAAAAATTACTGTAGCCTTGACCCCCTCCGGATAGAGGTATCTTTTATAGAGCGAACTCAATGTATCGTTCTCCTCCACGGCACATTTTCGTTGCAGAATGATCGGACCCGTATCAAGACCATCGTCAGCCCAAAATATGGTTAAGCCCGCCTCAGAGTCTCCTTGAATAATAGTCCAATTTATCGCAGACGCACCGCTAAATAAAAATTTACTATAATACACATAAAAATATTTTAATTTAAAATCAGTCAAAAAAGGGTTTTTGCGGCTTTGCAACAGTAAAAAATCTACTATTTTGAAAACTGTCAAACCGATGAGCGGGTAAAATAGACGGATGGTAAATAATAGTTTTATGTTTCGGAAAATTGAGCATCTCGAGAGGGATGAATTGCGTACAGAACGGCAGCACATTCAACTCAGCGCCATATTTTTTATATTCCTCGAACACCTCTGGAATTAGTTCCCATTTGCCGGTCTCGGCGTTTTTTCTGCGCCAACGTGCCGTTTTCAATACGGGAGTACCGTGCTTTTGGGCGGCCAATGCTAAAAGTTCACTTTGCAAGTAATTGAACGAAAATTTTTGTGACGAAAGTAACCTACCGATTAAATCTGCACGACCATTTTTGTCAGGCTCCGTACAGACCACAACAACTTCATGTCCTGCTTCGATGAGCTTTTCATAAACGTCCGCACCAAAGGCAGATTTTCCGATAACCGCAATTTTCATTATTTACTAAAATTCGAAAATGTTTACAAAGAAAATTAATTTTCGAATGCAAATGTTGTGTTCGCAAAATTCTGTAATCTTTTATCTCAAAACCAAAATTTATTAACAATTTGAAATTAAAAGAGTTCGTTCCCTTAAATAGTTCACTTCTTTAGAACGGACTAGTCATAAAAACGAAAAACAATAAAAGTGTTAGTCTAAAAAAGATTGATCTGTTACTATACATATAATTTTATATTGTTGGTGGTGTCTGCTGTGTAGCCACAAAAATTGAAAACTACATCAAATCACGTATAAATTTCTTTATTTTGTAGTTTCTACAATAATTAATTTATTAATATGGTTGTGATAGAAAATCATTTTTTGAAATTTTTGAATTGAGAATTTATGAAAATAAATCAAAATCTCATTGATTTGATTTTGAAAGGCATGTTGATATTGTTTATCAGTGTCTACAGGGTCAATAAGCTGAAAGAAAAACAAAAAAATCAATGATTTTCGCCATCCCAAATGCCCTATTAAGTATTTTTTTGTATTTTGATTGCTGCAGCAATCAAAATACGATTTTTTAACTGCTCACAATGAGACTTGAAATTTTCATTACAAAAATTTGTCGATTGCATTGAAATTCCAAATATTAATTCGTCGAAAGTTCTAAACCATTTCATTTTTGGTTTAACTTATTTAACCAATCCGCGAAATAAGCTTACAAATTTTAGATAAATTATTAATCTGTGAAAGAATATTGTATCAAACTGGCAACTATGTTTTCGTAAATTTTTTTAAATGTTCAGTTTCATATCTAACCACAGGAAAGCATGATTGTTTCCATACTTGTACAAAACTAAAATTGGACAAGGATTAAGCTAAAATTATCTCAAAATGAACACTTTTGAATTTGCTCAAAATAAGGAAGGGATTGAAACAAAATGTTTTGAAAAATACATCTGATTTTCGCAATTGATAATCCTTCCTTGTGGAATTTTATATCAAGATTTTTTTCCAAAGCGCGCACTTTTTTATATTAATAAACCGTTTATTATGATTTTATAAAGATTTATTACATTTTTTCTTCAATCGTAGGAGTTTCAAACTTGTCAAGACTTTTTACGCTATTTCCCGAATTACTTAAGATGATTGTCTGCTGCTGCTGCTTTTATTATTATTGTTTCTTTTTTGGTTTATTTGATAGGAAATCTTTGTTCTATGAGAAGTTTTGCGATAATTTCATGGAGATGGGATCGATGAGATGTGTAATCGCATATGTTCGTGCATTTTCAATCGCACCACCGTCCAACTGCGCACGAGAATTTTTGGAGTCTGCAATGTTTACGCATATGAAATTTAGTGTGAATTTTTACATTCTCAGCAGTTGATGTAAAGCCCACAAAAATAGCAAGGACCCAAAACACTACAAAATCGATTTGGAAACAAATTGTAACATGTCGAGGTTGAGAGCCTTAAATTGAATTAAAAATTTTTGAAATTTGATTTAAAAAAGTGTTAAAGAACTTGAAATTTTTGATAAGATTTCATACGTTTAACTTAAAACTAAATTTTCCAAGTATAAAAATTAAAAAATGCACTACATTATACAATCAGGCAGATTGACAAAATTTTAAAATTAAAAAAAACATACAGAATCTGTTAGGCTCATTAAGTTGAATTAAAAACTTTAATGCTTAACAGATTCTGTATGAATTTTAAAATTTGGTCAATCAGCCCCATTGAGCATTTTTCTATTTTTATACTTGAAAATTTAGTTAAAAAAAACGTATGAAATCTTATCAAAAATTTCAAGTTCTTTAAAAACACTTTGAAATAAAATATTTTTTAGATAATAAGTGTTTTTAAAGAACTTGAAATTTTTGATAAGATTTCATACGTTTTTTAAACTAAATTTTCAAGTATAAAAATAAAAAAATGCCCAATAGGGCTGATTGACCAAATTTTAAAATTGAAAAAATCATACAGAATCGGCCAGGAATTTTCGTAAAATTTTTTAAAGATTCTGCAAAATTTTTTTTAAATCAGTCAAAAACATACATTCAGGAAAGTGAATCCGAATATCACGAAAGGCCTCTACCAAATTTGAGCTTACGTAGACAGCGTTTTTACCAACTTTCCTGAAATTATATAGAACAAAAATTAGTAAATAGGTTAATAATATGTATATATTTTATTCGGTTTGAAATACAAAAACTAACGCGAATGAGTGCGAATTGTGCAATTTCGCAAGTCGTTCACCGACCGAAATGGCGTTAGTCCGAGAAAGAAGAAAGAAATCAGAACTACCATTTGCATATTGGGCTGCATCCTCGGAATCGCAATCATTGCAGTCCTCGAAGCGGAACCAGTCCGAGACCTCATCGTCGGTGAGCCGATGTTGGCGCCTCTAAGCATTGCATAATTTGCGGATTGCAATAAAAAATAAGCAAATAAAAGATACATCATACTTCTAAATCAAACGTGAAAAAATTTGGAATGACGGCTATAGTTCAAAAAAGTAAAAATTAAACGAATTAAATGTTTCAAGACATTTTAGCAGAGAAATTTTGCGACCAAGCCGTAGAATGTTTATTTTCCTCATAAAAATGTTTTGTCCTCCTCAACTAAAATAAGTAGAAAAATACCTGTATGATATTAAAACGGAGACTTATGAAATCGTCAATCAAACTATCAATAAATTCCGAGTAGAGTGGAGAAGAGACACAAATTATGACTTGTTCGTCTTCAACTCGGCTTTTTGATAATTTGTCGTTTTCGCAATAAATAGCTCGAAACATAGTTTTTAGCAAGCTTGAATTTCCTAGTCAAAAACGAAATTACGAATGAATTGAATTTCTTTAGAAACGATGTGAAGTCAGGTGAAAGAATTACTAAACCAAAATTTTCCGAAAAAATGCTTATACCAAAATTTATAATAGTATAGCAAAAGGAATAGGTTAAGTAAATGCAAAAAAGCCATTAAATGCTGCCTTATTTTAATTTATAACCAATTTCATTCGCATATTTTCTAATAACAATTTTTTGTAAAAAAAAAGCATCAAAGATTTTGAGCTATGCAAATTTTGTGTATTTGATTGAATATCCATTGTTCGGAATATTTTACATTTATACAAGTAAAAATATTCAAAACAAATCTATAATATTAATGTTTTATTCGCGCTCAAAGCCGACGTACACATTTCAAAGTTGGAGAATTAGACTGGAGCCTTTGTAGTCGGGCAAATTTAATGCATATTTTTCAGCCAATCGTTGCGGGACGAAGCGCCCGCCCAAAAAATGCGCCCGACCTTTGAAATGGCGCGCACAACTCTTCGGCGCAGTGAGAGAAATTAGTGCGTCGGGGTGAATTGGTTGCACATTTAAAGTGCCATCAGTTGCGAACACCTCCTGTGGACCGCTCTCCACATCCCAGCCTATGAGAGAATGAAATCACCGAAACTTCAATTTTCCCTTTTTGAAAACCCAGAATTTATGAAAATCAGTGTTTTCAAAGAAATCGTAAAATGAAATTAATTTCGTGGTCAATAAAAATTGTAACCATCTCATCTCAATGAAAAAAAAAATCAAAATTAGGTAATCTTCATTTCATTTTTTTAATTGAAATAATTTAAAAAGATATATCATTTCTAGGTACCTTCAACACCGGCCGTAGAAATTCATTTCATTTTTCATAAATACATTTTGACCCTTTCGCCTAAATGGATACAATGATCTGAACTTAACTTGAATAAGATGATACGTAAAAACCAACCAGATGGAATATCAATAGAGAAAATAGGTGGCATTTTGTCCTTTTGTAAAACGTCCAAAATTGCATCAAATGGCTGGCGAACGGGCGGATGAAAACTGAAGCCGAAGATAGCGTCGACGATAAGGCCGTATTTTTGAGTGAGTGAAGAAGAAGCCTTCACAAATTCATCAACGCAAACGTAGGGAATGTCCATAAGTTGCGTTTGCTTGACGAGTCGCGCCATTAGGTCGTTTTTCGACGGTTTCGGGTACATAACTTCAGGCGAGAAACCCTAAATAATAAGTTCAAAAGGGAAAAAATTAGTGCAAAAATATAATATGTTCCTATCTTTAATTCAATACATATAAGCCAGTTACTTCATGTGTGAAGTTTTGCCAATCGCAAATTACACTTTATGATATGTATAATGACTTATTCGGATTTCGAGATGAATCAAAAATTCACGTTAATTTTTTGTGATCAAGAGGAAAGATCCACAAATTATAACCTAATTTACTAAAAAATCTCAATGGTAGAAATCCCCCCACCATAAATACACTAATTTGGTCTCACTGCGAAAAATGAATAAAACTCACAAATAACTTCAAATGTCTTGCGCACACAAGGCCATCTCCACCGTTATTACCCGGACCAACAATGACTAACACTTTCTTTTCTAAAATTAACTCAATACAAAAATATGATAATTGTACAGAACATATTCTAAATTGTTTTTTCAAAAGTTGCGAAAAAAACTGCATAAAAAACTTTCCTATTAGTATTCACTAAGAAATTTCCAAGATTTAATACCCTGGTATTTCAAGTCGCCTGCGTAAAATTTATAAATAGCATGAGCGCAGCTGAGACCGGCCAGTTCCATAAGTTGATCGACACTAAATCCATAGTCATTGAAAAGCTCTTGATCGATAGCGAATGCCTCTGCCTGACTGAAGTTAAATGTTTTTAATCGACATCTACTCCCGCTTTCTAATGGAACAATTCCTAGAATTCTGAATAAAATTAAGTACCTCAAATATTTAATGGGTGACGGTGAAGACGTGGACATTTTTCGTTTGTGTGATCTGGCGAGGTTATCCAAGTTCTTTGACAAATTGCTACTTTTTACAAGCGCCGTCAAAAAATGTAAAATTCGCATAAATTTCAATCAAATGTCTTTCACAATTCTCCAGAAAAATTGAAAAATTTTGTTGTTAAATTTTTATCCGTTTGAAATATCCAAGTACAATTATGTGCATATAATTGCAGATAAATGAAAGTAAACAAAACTTTATTCCAAAATTTATTAAAATGTCGTCCTATTAAGTTTTTGTACTTTGCAAAAATTTGAAAGATAACAAAATTTACAAAATAATATTTACAAACACGAGTTCATCTTGCAAGAAAAAAAACAATAAAAAAGTAGGAAAACCCGGATAAATAAAACTAAACGGCTGTGAACTAATTGATTTGTTTTCATTAATTAGCCGAGATTAAAAAACCTAAAATTTCCAAGCACTACAAAAAATTAACGAAAAATTGATAATAATAAAATGACCTTAACAATCATGGCACTTAGCAAAAAAGACCATCACACTTTGAATTGAAAAAAGGCAACTAGAATTTGTGCACTTCTCAAACATCTCCGCATAACAAAATAAAACTATATCATATGAAATCTCAAAAAAAACGCAAATGTACTACGGGCTGATGTGGAAGCAGTAACCTTTCTACTTCTAACAAGCTGTGTGAGCTTTAAAAAAACTCACACAAGAGAAAATTATTGACTAATTATGCCATAATGTCCATAAAAGCGCGTATCAGGTAATGTACGGTGCCAAATTCACCAGCCGGTGCCGTGTCATAAAAATGTTTGCAAATTCCACGCGCACCATCGCACTTCCGTCCACTGCCACAACATTCCATCACAATTGTCTCCAATGTTTTCTGCAAAAACATCAATTATTTTTCGAAATAGATTGTATAAAATTAACTTTTTAAATTTTGAACATACGTTGTGTTCGACGAATATTCTATTTGCTTGATAAACAATTTGCTCCACTTCAAAGGCTCTGTCGTTGGGAATTCTAGGTACTGCCATCAAAAGATGATCCAAATTTCCACCTAATAATGTCAACGCCTCAATGATAATTTCGCGATACTCCGGCTCAGCGATCATGTTTAGCAGCTGTTCCACTTGAAGCGCAAACTTAATCTCACGTCGAGTCATCTAAAATTTTTGTACAACAATTAGTCTCTATTTTCCTTCAAGTTCTTAACAGTTTCTAATTGCTTAAAAATTATTGTTTAAAATGATGACCTCTTGCGTCAGACTTCTATGTAGTATGCATCGATTAATTGAAATTCCATGAGGAAATATTCGCACCGTGTCCCACAATTTCTAAATTTAAATCAAACTTTAATTTACCGTAATACGCCTTTCCTGTTCAAGTTGAAAATAAATTTGTAATTCCAAAAAATCGTAAATCAATGACCTTGTAATTCAATAATTTTAATAAAATATTTGTTTTTAACTTTTAATCTTCTTTTAATAAAAAATCCTTTTTTTATGTAAACCTCATAGAATTCTGCTGGTACGCGATTCAAAGCGCCGTCTATCCGACGATGACGTAGCCAAATTCCAAACTGAAAATCTTCGGTGGCGAGAATGTCCGTATCGCTGTCGGAAGCCTCTTCATTGACTGCAATTGCCGCCTGACGATTCGCTGCCTCAAGACGAACACGCATCGATTTAGATTTTCGCATTGACTAAAAAAGTATACTAAAATAAAATTATTAATGTAAAACAAACTAATTGTTTAATTTAAAACGAGACAAAAATGAAAACCTTTCGTTCTTCGATTTGCTTGCGAAAGCTGCCCAGGCCAGTTCTCACTAAAAAAACAAAAAAAGTTTTTCCTTGACTCAAAATTATATAAAATGACGCACTTTCCTTGCCTATGCCGTCTTCGTCAATGCCGACGTCCTCCAATAAACGACCGCTGAGGAGCGAAAATAGCATACTCTTCAGCTCAAACGGACTCACCGATAAAAGTTTTTGTGAGGCCTCCTCAGCGGAAAGACTTTGAAGTCGTGACAACTCACTTGCCAGAATCTAAACAACAAAAATAAACCGTACTAAAAACCCATAAAACATGTATAAAACAAAAAACTAGACCAAAATTCCAAGTAAAGCAAAATAAACAATTTAAAACCTGTATAATAAGTCCAATTCGCAGACGAAACATCTCCTCGAACAACCGCGGCTCCGTTCTCACCAGCGATCCCAACGAAACTATTAATTCCTAAATGTTATTTTATCAATAAAAATTAACAATTTTTATCATTAATTTCATACAATTGTTTTCCAGAACAACGTAAAAAGAAACCTGTGCCAAAATAAACGAATTTGGATCATCATGATAGCAACGACCAAAAATTTCCTTAAGATCCTCTTTTGTCTTTGGACAAGTAATCGCCTCTTCTGAATTTTTCGACGGCTTGCCGACAGTGATTTGCTTTTGACGAACGAGCAAGTGCGTGACCGCCTTAGAAAGTTCGTCTAGTTGTTTGTTAAGAAGACCAGCCATGAGACGAACCCACGCCCAGTCACGATTTTCACACGCCTAAACATTAGCTCTTTTACTACAAATTCAGAAATAAACAACTAATGCTCGAATATTTAAAGCCCATCTTGTGTTCGTATATCCACCATACGCCGGCAAGGGAACATCATTTTGGCCGATTTTAGGTGGGTTAAATTTTCAACCAATCACTTCCCTCCAAAACTGAGCATTTTTAGAACGATCAACAAGCTCCTTATTTTTGCTTGTTATATCACTTTTATAAAAAAATTTCCGAAGTTTTTTCACGAAAAAATTCTACATTTTTTTGAAAATATAGAAACAATAAGAAAAAGCAACAGAAAAATATTAGAAACAATAGAAAAAAGAAAAAATTTTTAAACGCTTTTTTAAAAATTTCAACCATTTTTCCAAGACAAACAGAACACAAATCGATTTTTTTCGACATTTACTTGAGAATTTTTTTACCTTTTAGGTAATGTTGAAATTAAAGGGGTTGAAACACAAACCGATAATCAATGCATTTCGACAATATAAAAAGTAGTAATTTGATCTTTCAATACAAACGATTTCTTCAAATATTATATATTTAAAACTTGATAATATATAAAATTGACCGCACTATCAAAAACCCAAATCATACCTTATCATATATCTCCTCAATGAGTATTCTCACAGTAACGCCGCTGACTTTGTTGAGTTTAGTGTCGTAATTCGGACCACACTTTAACCAAAGAAAATGGACTAGAGAAGCCTGTTCATCGAGTATAGTGGTTTCTCCCAGCATATCCACCACTTCTTCCACCTTCATGCCTTCCAATTGGCTGTGATGAAGTCTGAACACAATTTCTAGTAAGCACAAAATAATAAAATTATATCACATGTGCTAAAACCAAACAAAACTTTTCCCGGCACAATAAGTGCATTAAATGTCAGATCAAACATTATATAAAATAATCATTACTTGTTATTAGAATCATTGTTGCTCGTAAAAGTTCCATTATTCAACGAACAATTAGAAAATGACGTGTGGAGATGTGCAAATGAAGGCGAATTCTAAATTAAAAACCAAAATTTGATATGATCGAATAGCAAATTTTACTCGAACCATTTCAATTCCTTCGACGACAGGAGAAGATGATGGTGGAATAAGTTGTTGTGGCTGTGGTGCTTTCACATCATTCCGAGCGTAAGCGAGTCGCAGTTTCAGTAAATCTAGAAAAAATTAAATAAAAACATACGAAATTGTTAATTTTTTATTTACCAGCATCATTGCTGTCCAAAACCATAGAGCGATGACGTAGGGAAGTGCGATGAATCTCCCGAAACTGTTTTGACCAGCGATCCTTTATCGAATCAACTCGTTTCAAAGGCACTGGTATAATGCCACCGCTTGCTAAATTATAACAAATAATTATCGCATCTAATTGAAGTTTTGTTTTGAAAAATAAAATTAAAATTTTTTTCTGCAAATTTTTTTGGTAAAATCTAAGAAAAAAAATTAAAAAGCGTGCCAGATGTATCCAGCGGTTTCTCCACCGTTTTTAAGCTTCTAGGCAAAGACATTCCTTCTTCAATAAATAAGTCATTGACACTGCAATCAAATAAATCTAGTTTGCTAACGGACGTAGTGCGAAAAAACTCCGAAATGTTCTTCAATACAACTCTAAAACAAAAAAAATATTGAAACAAGGTCAGAAAAAAAAATCATTGACAAGAAATACAAAAAATCGTAATATTTTTGGAATAAAATTAATTTTTATTGTAAAATAAATCCAATAACAAACCTTGCACCACCAATGTAGCCATTTTTTATTTTTTTTATCGCCCCTAAAACCGATGAACGATTTCGACGAATTACTTTCATTTCACTTTCGCCAACAAAATCCTAAAATTGCAATCGCATTAAGAATACATTACTTTGCTTCCTTCAATTAAATTTGAAAAATAAAATCAAGTGAAAAACGGCAAACTAACATTCTCTTAATTTTTTCAAATTCTATTTTCTTTAAAAAGTACCGATTGCAGCATATTTTTCGAGACCACGAGCACTACAAGCGGCCGA
Source organism: Deladenus siricidicola (assembly GCA_009724625.1). Taxonomy (NCBI): domain Eukaryota; kingdom Metazoa; phylum Nematoda; class Chromadorea; order Rhabditida; family Sphaerulariidae; genus Deladenus; species Deladenus siricidicola. Next base: position 4,922 of record SAUE01000318.1, on the reverse strand, counting down.
CCAGAAATGCTAACAGTATTCCAGCTAGTATAAATATATTGTAATTCGGAACTCCACTCATCCATTAAAATTCGAATATCGTACATCAAATGAGATCGTCTCCGATCCATAAACTGTAAAGAAGTGTAATGTAAAGCTATAGTCACATTTGTCAAAAACTTAATTTACCTGTGGCATAAATGCGACAAACTTCTGTCCCAAATGATAGAGTCTGCTAGTGCTCAACAGCTCTACATCCCTGTCTGGCGGACGTCCAGTGAGATTCAATTTCGAAGAACATCCAACTCTAAAAGAAAAAATTACTAGTACTACATTATATGTAAAAAACAAACAAAAACAAAATTACTTTTGTAAAAGTTTGGCAAGAACAGAAGCTGGCTGAATCGAAAACATGGGATCAATTTCGCTAGCCATTTGAACATGAATTCCGTTAAATTCTAATTCTCGCTGAACCTCCACAGAGTCAGCAAGAAGAACAACTGTAAACATTAATGTTTCCTTCTTCAAAATATACATACAATAAATGTAAAAAATAAATTCAAATATTGATTCAATATTTTCAATAAATATTTAAAGTATAGAAATCGAAACTAAACAATTTGGCTGTAAGAGTTGTTTGCAATATTTTTAGTACATTTTCTAAATGCATTAATTCTCGAAATCGTAAAATTAATTTCGAATATTCCAAAATTAACTTAGGTATGAACGTTGAAATCAAACATAAAAACCTTGTACTTCGCACGGCGGCCGTTTTTCCGTCATGGACAGCCGTCGACTTAACGGGTCTAATTCGGCAGGTGAGAGAAACCCGCCATGCAGCAAGCAACAAATAACGTAGAGAGATTGCGCCCACAAAAATGGCCTAAAATTACTGGTATTTATTGGAAACATTTTCATACTCCACTTCCAAAATATCAAAAAATTTGCAATAAAAATTAAAAAAAAAACTTGGAATTTCTTATGTTTCAAGAAAATTTCAAAAAAAATTTCCATTGTATTTTTTAGAATCTTTTTTCTAAATTTTTATTAATTTCACAGGTTTTTTGTCAATTTTTGATTGTTCTCAAAAATTACGTTGAAATTCCCATTTTTAGCTCAAAGTCAAACTATCAAAGTATTCTTTCTATAAAATTTACGTTGCACCGGCCGGAACCCGATCCTGAGAGCCATGTTTTCCGCGCTCTAATTCCACTTTGTCAATAGGCACTTTGTAGAGTTCGGGTACCAATTGAACGAAACTATACTTTGCGGTATCCGCATCAGGAATCACTATCTGAAATTGTCAAAAGAAAATAGAAACACGCATAATTTCCTTAACCAATTTCCGCTGATTTTTCAGCAAATAGAGATTTTGAAAAGTACACATACTAAAATAACTATTTCAAAATCACTTTCTTCTATTATGCAACCTTCAAAAGTTTACAAATACAAATTCTGAAAAGACAACTTTAAAAGTTGTAAAAATAACAAAAGCACACCAATTTCAGAGCATCACTGTTGTTTATTTGTTTAACATTACTCCGATTCTGTTGAACCAAAAAAATTCTTGCCCTCAAAGTTATGCAAATAAATATTCATATTTAAGAGCGGTGATTTCCCTCAGTAAGACTAAATTATAAAAATGATCTGCGTAATTAGTCTGTATGCTTTATTCTCGACGTTGTTTATAAATATTTCTAACGCTCAGCTCTTGTATTCCGCCGCTGGTACAGCGCCGGAAAATGGTCCAAACGTATGTTTTTGTATAAAAGTTTCTCCTCATTGCCCAAGTATAAACCTAATATTCCTAAATAAAATTTATTTCAGTTTCCACTGTACAACAGCTATGTTCCAAGCTATGCGGGTTTTGCGCCTCCCGAATATACATTTGCGAGTTACTCACTTGGAGGATTTAAATTTCAAGGAGATCAAAACGCAGGAGGTCCACCCGGTGGTGGTCGCGGAGGACCACCGCCAGGTGGTGCTGAAGGGTTCGGGGGTGGAGGACCAGGTGGTGCCGGAGGGGCTGGTTTCGGTGGACCAAGTGGTGCTGGAGGGGCTGGTTTCGGAGGACCAGCCCTCGGTCGAGAAGGGTTTTCACAAGCCGGTAGGATTGGTGCTGGAGATCAAAATGGTGGTGGAATCCCTAATAATGGCGGTGGTAGATATGGTCGATAAAAGTATAACAAGTAATTATTTTTCACTAATCATCAAAATTTTTTTGACGTTTTCGAAAAATTTTTCATTTCGTGAAACACTCTTAATTCTATAGAAATGTGTTTGCTTTTTTTACATATGTATTTTTCACATATGTATTCTCAAACAAATAAATAATTCCTACAAAAATGTTGTGAAAAATGGACTAAAATTACATTTTTTGAATAAACAATACCATACCGATCAAATCAAGGTTAATCTAAATTCACTAAAAACCGAGATATAGCAATTTAAAGTTAAATTACTAACATTTTGCTAACGAAATTAGTGGTGTTTTTCACAGCACTAACTATTCCTTCCAATGAAGAGCTATTTTTTAAAAGATTTTAGTAAAATTGAAAGCCTTTAAACATTTGAATTTGTATATTTCATTGCGAAATAATTGTCTTACGGCTAATTGTTTGTGTTCAAATTAAAGCCCTCACTTTGTTTCTGCATTACTTTATCCAAAAATTTAAAGTAATCTACGCACCGATCAAAGCTATCCATTAAAATCTAAGCTCCAAACAAAACTATCTATTATGTTTTATTTTAAAATTAGTTTAAAATGATTGCGAAAAAACCAAAAGGAGCATTCCCGTCCTATTAAAGTTGAACACAAAAAAACATACTTAATTTACGGTGTATAAGCAAGTTTTACATATATTCCACCGTAGAAAGTGTTAAAGAAAAATCTACCTATAAGTCATAAAAAAACAACGCTTTTGATTAATAAATAATTTCTTACAGCGTTCAACTGTTTCCAATATTCATGTATGGCATTTTCGTCTGCGCGAAACATCGCATCGAGCAAAAGATAGCAAATAAATACCGGCCATTCGCATTCAATATTTTCAAACTTTTGCAATTCCGCATTTATATAATACAATCGATTAGGGTCCTACAACAATTCAAGTTATTTCGTTCCTAAAAAAATTTCAAATAACAAATAACAAATTAAAAAAAACCTCTAACGCATTTTTGTAACCGTCGCGCAAAAATCTCCGGCAACCATATCTAGTAATATTAAATTTCAAATAATAAATACCGTTTACATACATTAAAGAATTATAGAAAAGAAAAAGCACAAAATACATAAAAAATTTAGGATTTTCATGACAAAATATCGTATATAAAAATATACCTTCCATAAAGTGTCGAAATAATTGTCGTTCGTGTCAACTGAACCAGTTCTGAATCCTCAACCGCAAACGCAGGACATGAAATAATAGACAAAAGCGCAGCGTCGGTCTCCTTAAAAATCCATAATTTAAAAGAAATTATTAAAAATGGAAAGTACCTTGGAAAAAGATTCGCGCGGCAACATACTGCTGAGAACAGCTGAACATTGTTGAATTTCGTCGGGCATTACATGAATAACCGAACTTTTCGAACCATCACCGAACAAATCACCAACATCGTTAAGCGCCTGTAAGGCCGCCTTTGCCATGCCAATGCTACTTGCATTGAGCTCGCGAATGCCCTGATTCGTCTTGTCACCACGTTCCCACACCCCAAAATCCTAAATAGATTATAAGTAATAAAAAAAACAGAACAATAAAAAAAGTTACTAAATTAAGTTACCGGCGTTTTGTAACCCGTTTCAATATAGTACACTAGATTCTGTATGAATGCAACTTCATCAAAATTACGTACAATCTGCAAACCTAAACAACAAAATATATTGTGACAAAAAAGATTGCTTTATAAATTTAATTATTTCAATAAAAACATCAAATTTCCAACCAGAAGCCGTCATCTGCGCCAAGATAAGCAAATACAAAGATACGGCGTCAATTTGCAAATGTCCCCAATCCAAATCGCCTACGACCGTGGATTTTGTGCGAACCGAATATTTCGCATGAAGACTATCACGCGAACGTTGTTGCTTCTTAAAAAGCTCCACTTTATCGCATTGGCGCATCATACACTCCATCAGTGATTGCATTGTTTTCACGCTAAAAAATAAAACGGTTTTCCAATTTAAACTCAGAAAAAAGTATAAAAAATTTGAATTTTGCAACGAATTAATGGACAAATGAAGTTTAGTGCCATCGCCCCGAAATAAATGTTCGAAGTTTCCATGCGTGAAATGTCCAAAGTAACAAATCAACAAAAAACGACCCGGGAAAAACTTTTAGCTTAAAAAATATTCGATCCGATATTTTTACAAAATCCCGACATTCATCACATTTTACGCTTATTATAAAAATTGCTAATTGAAATTTTTTCCCAAAAAATAATATAAAATTATACCAAGTCAAGCCGAGCTCATGTGCTTTTGCCAGATCCTCGTCAAATTCTGCACCTTTTTGGTAAGCACGACACATTGCCCATATCGATTGGGCAGCATACACGTTGTCACGAATCCAACCGTGCTCTAAAGTTAATTAATATTTTTTTGAGCTAAAGTCGGGAATATGGTTACTAACTGTTTCATGCCCGGATTGGTTTTAAAAGTTGTTAGATGCTATATAAAATACTTAAAAAAAGCTAGCAAGTTTATGACCCTCTATACAATTATTTAAGATAATAAAATTTAATAAATTGGGTAGAACAGATCAAAATATTTTTCAAATTGTTTGGAGCTAACATGACCTTTTCCTACACTGTTTTCCGTGTCCAAATCAATTTTTTGTCAAATACTCTTGGCTTAAAGACGTTTTGTCCGTGTTTATTGCGCACATTCGTTGTCATTGTTCTTGCTCCTTTTGCGCCGAACGGTTGGTTTGTGTCTGACGGGTCTT
>SAUE01000031.1:152094-171514 GCA_009724625.1 Deladenus siricidicola | reverse complement strand
CCCGCCTGCATCACACAACAGCCCGAGCAACCCAACCTTTAGAGCCAATTCTTGTCCCGAAGTTACGAATCAAATTTGCCGACTTCCCTTACCTACATTATTCTATCGACTAGAGGCTGTTCACCTTGGAGACCTGCTGCGGATATGGGTACGAACAGGCAAGAAATTCACTAAGCTTCCCTCACATTTTCATGGATCGTATGGAGCGCACGAGACACCACAGGAACCGCGGTGCTTTACGGAGCCAACATCCCTATCGCCGGCTGAACCGTTTCCAGGGACACGACTCCTAAACCAGAAAAGAGAACTCTGGCTCGGACTCCACACAATGTCTGTGAGTTCATTTGCGTTACCGCGCTTAGCCACCCAGTGACGGGCAACCATCTCCTTGTCCTGGTGCGGGAATATTAACCCGCTTCCCTTTCGGCTACCGAGAGCCCATCCGAAGATAGGGTACTCTCACATTTAGATACGGCATTAGCCGGTGCCTTAGGATCGACTGACCCACATTCAACTGCTGTTCACGTGGAACCCTTCTCCACTTCAGTCTTCAAGGATCTCACTTGAATATTTGCTACTACCACCAAGATCTGCACCAACGGAAGCTCCAGCTGGGCTCACGCCCAAAACCTTCAACGCTAACCGCTGCAACTCTCTTACACGTTAGAGCCAGATGCTGTGCGTAAACACAACGTTCAGGCAACTAACGGCGTAAAAATGTCAAAAACTGCACAAAAACAACAAATTTTTGTCAGATTCAAGATCAGCTCGCCAAAAATATTGAAAAAATTTTTGTCGCGCCGCCTGCCCACGCCTCTAGCGCGGTAGCGACGCGTCGCGCGTCAAAAATTTTTTCAGATTTGGAATCAGCGCCTCAAGTTACATACTAGACGTAATTTTCAAACCGAAAATCGAGAAAAAATTTCACTGAAAAAATTCTATGGTCAGGGGGGGGGGACAAAGTAAATAAGTACCAAAATAAATAAATAGAACATTTAAAAGAATAAAAAAATTGAATTTGTACCTTGGAGGAAAGCCTGGATGGTCTTTTCCACGTCGAGTTCAAAATGGTGAAGCGCCAAGACAATGTCGTTCGTGCTGAAGTTGCGAACCACCTCGCGAACCTTGGCGATCTTCTCGTCCATTATCTTCTTCTCTTGCTTGTTTTGAGCCGACATGTTGTCAAAATAGTATGTAAGATTAACACAGAAAAGGCACCACAACTAAAAGTAAATATTTAATAGTGTACATTCCGTTTTCATAATTTCCAGCAAAAGACAAACGCGATACAGTTTACAAATGAAAAGAAATAAAGCAAATACTATATATTCTCTGTAAAAAACATCAATAACGTCAAGCCAGTCCGGTATCCAATTTTGTTCGTGAACTAGCCGACCATTATTGTTTATTTAAAAATTAAAAAGCATAATATGTTAAAATGCAATAAAATTCTGTTTAGATTTCAAAACCTGAAACATTTGAGAATGAAAAGCGCAAAATTTGGTGTTTATAAAAGATTGTAGAGTGAAAAGCGAAATAAAATCAATTTTCAGTCGAATTTGAAACGACAGAGCGAAACGGTTCGAGAAGATATCACTAAAACCTTTTCAATGATTTAATTTTGCCATTTCAACTTGGAACGAAACGAAAGTCCATTTCAATCATCTTTCATGAAAAATTTCACTGAAATGGAAACACTGCTGAGCGGCGACTGCTGAGCACATATAATTCTTTGTAGTTCAAATATTTACATTCATGCATTTTGTGTCGGGACAAACCTGAAGAACGCGTTAACGCAAAAAAAACAAAAAAGATTTCAGTCAATAACAATAAATTAAACACAATTGTGCACAACCAAATCGATAAGCTATTACTATTAAAAATTATAAAGGAATATGATATGAAAGATGAAATAATTCCGTATTTATTAAACTGCGCAAATTAAAAATCGTTAAGTTTAATAAAAGGAAAGATTTTATCCTTTTTCCGCGTACAGAAAACTTTTGAAATGCTCTTTCACAGTTAAGATGTTATGCAGGAGGATATGTGATGGAGGAGAAGCGCACATGAAAACATAAATAAACATACGCAACCATATAAAAAAATAGTGGGCTGCGGTAGCTATGTATGGAACGGTGTGCAGAGAGATTATTGTTCCATATTTCAGCAAAGTGGTGGAATGTGTTTGACTATGATCAGTTTTTGTTGAGTGCGAAATATCGTGGAGAGAGAGAGAAGTGAGACCGCTGAATGAAAAGATACCAATGTATGAAAACATTGTATCTATATTATTAATAACGGTGCGAGATATACTATGTCCACCTTTACGTATATGCACGTTACTTTTAATCTCGTTCGCACATCGATGTGTTCGAAGAGAAAATAAATGATGAAAGGCAAAGAGGGGAATAAGAAAGACGCATCAGTCGCGATACGAAGAAAACTGATTGTGAAGACATCATTTGCACAAAGAAAATCGGAAGAATATAGTGGCTTCATTCGCCATTCATCTGCGTGAAAATCAACAAATATACGCTGATTAATTGAAAAAGAGGTGTAGACATAAACCCTGGCAAAATAAATAGAAAATAGTGAAAGAAGCAAAATGTTAGATATAATAGCATTAAGCAAAAAAATCGGGGGTGGGGGCGCATTGTTGGATAAACTCAGACAGAAAAAGTATCAACATAAATTTGTTTTGATAATAAAAGACTGACGACAAAATTCAACCCAATTCAATAAACTGAATGGGAGATTAAAATAATTTGTGGACTTGGGTACATTAATAGTCTCAATTTAGCACAAAAATCACAATTGAATTTCGCAAAAATCAATTACCAAAGCATTAAAAATTTAAAATAACTGAAATATCATTAAAAATTAACGTTTTATAAGATTCGACTACTATTTTCTGGACTAAATTAGTTACTCATAAAGTGAAAATTTTATTTCTGAGCAATATTGCGAGTCTATTAAAATTGCTGAGCGAAATTGTGCACTTAAAAACATTCATAGGTGCTTGCTTCTCACAGAATCAACATAAAACCATCTAATAAAACACTGATTATTGTGACAAGCAATTGTGAGAGGAGACACTTCTTAGACACTAAATAGAGAAGCGTATGAAAAAGAGGCGTTTGGAGAAGCGGTAGAAGATGGCTAATATCGAATTTTGAAATGTGCATATATCATTCAATTCCGCATATATGAAGCTGAACTAACCAACTATTCAGATATTGTCAATCATGATTTCCATACAGTCGTATTCCCCTCCTCACACACATACTTACTATATATATATGCACGCAGTGCACCGATCTTTTTTTACGGGACGTTGACAGCCATGTACTGAATTTTGATCTACGCAAGCGTACGCATGCGAATAGTCTTTTTATACAAACTGTTCGCTAGCAATAATTAGAATAGGTCTTCCCATTCGGCGTGTAATAATAACTATGTACATATTTGTCGTCAGTCTGGAGCTTATTTGTTAGTTTGTATACGTGTTTCTACACTGCAATGTTGAACCATGTCCCCTCCTCCAGTTTTCCGTAAAATATATTATCAAAAAATATGGAAATACCTTTGACGTATGTTAAAATAAACGCCGCACTTCAATTTCCTCACTTTCGTCAAACGTAGACAAATGAATGATTGACAGAAATGAAATGAAACAGCAACAAGTTGACGTTTCAATTGATAACGCCACTATCAATTAACCCAATTAAATAATATAACCTCCAAGAGAAAAACGAATAAAATAAAGGAAGCGCATGTGCGCCTACTGCTTTTGGGAGGAATAAAATCATCTATGTATATAAAAATTATCTGCGCGTTAGAAAAATAAGATCACGAACTTATAAACAACATACTTCTTGATTTTTTTATAAACTTTTACTTGATGTTTTTGCTTCAGTTTGCATTAAAATTAAAAAATATATGTATTTAGTGAATTTATTCAATCATATAAAAATAATAAATTAAAAACAACAGGTCACTTCACACGTCTCGCATGTAGTCGACTTTTTGCATTTCGCATAACCTAAAAGTTTCACTGTAATTTTAATCGAAAACAATTAAAACAACTTCTTACAAATTAAGAAATTGTAAATTAAAAAGTTTAAAAATAAATAAAAGCAAAAATAAGAATAAAATTCCTCACGGATGGAGTTGGTCGATGAATTCGCGAAGCAATTTCGCCGGCATTTCGTGTGGCTGACCGTCGGGTAGCATAACGATGGCTTCCACCAAATACGATTCCGTTAACGGTTTCAGGTTTCCTTTCGAATAATTTCCAATACTTTCGGTGCAGTCCACCCGATATACCAATACCTATAATAAAGCGCGGACATATTTTAAAATTTTTTCTTAATATAAATAGTAAACCAACCCGTATATTTCCTTTTGTGAACATATAACCTTCAGCAATATACTCGTATTCCATCCTAAAATAAAATCAGTTACTAAAAATGCGAATATTCCAAAAAATTATGTTAAAAACCTTTTTAAATTTTACATAAATCATGTTTCGCAGAAAAAAAAACTGAATTAATTTAAATTTTTCACCGTAATCCGAGTGTTTTTATGAATTCCATCATATTCGTTGAGTAGATAGTCGAGTCGATGGTCTTCCTTACGATAACCGGCGCCTTCGGGTCCACTTCCGGAATGCCCACATAACGGCAATGCCAGTAAAATGAGTCGGTGTTCAGACGTCGACGCATTTGCACTTGAACGGGTGAGTCTATGCCCGTTTCTGAAAGAAAAAATTGAATTTATTCAGTAATTCAATTTCCGAACAAAAAATGTCACATAATTACGAATATGAAACCTTCGAATTCACGCACAAATTATTAACCTACTTAATTTAAAGCACATGTTATGTTCCTGGAATGGTTTGACACCCGGGTCGCAGAGTCCACGCAGTCGCTGCAGGACGTTATCCTTCTGCTCCGAAAGCACACTTCCATACAACACGCACTCGGTGCTCTGGTAACGCGAAGAGCTGGGCGGCATAAAGCCTTGGTGCGCCATCGTTATTGGCATATTTGCTCGGCGGTCCATTTTTTACTCAAATATTATTTTTTGAAAAATCTAGTATTTGGGGTAGGTCCTTTTTTTAATTGATTTTTTAAATTGTAAGCAGTACTATAACAAACCCAATTCATTCGAATTTTTTTACGTTTTTAATTTTTTTAAATCGTTTTATTTTTTAAGAATTTTTAAAATCCTTCGCAAAGAACATTTCTTAATTAAAGTGATTCGATTTGCTGAAATTGTTAAATATTAAACAAAACCAAATGTTTGGCTATGTAAAATTAGTCAACGCGAAGAACAACTGCTTGAGCTTATTTATTACATGGTCAATATGCCAAAAAATACATATAATTGAACCGACAATATGTATATATAATATAGAAATGTGAACCCGTAGATGAGTTTTCATTTACTAATAAAATTTCTTAATAGCTATTTGTTAAAATTTTGGCTGAGTGGTTTTTACTGGTAATATTTTATATAGAAAAAATTATACTAGAATCATTGGAATTTTTTCAATCGATGAACTAAAATAGCTATTAAAATATGATACAAATGAGATTAATGAATTTAGCAGTTTACAAAGAATCATTATTCTATATCATAAAAATTTCTGCAATATTTGGTAGAATTGAGCGTAAAAATTGAAAAAAATGAGTGAGCTTTAAAAAATTATTTACAATTTTTTGTGAAGTCGGTAAACCTAGAAATTAATTCTCGTAGAACTTTTTGAACCGTTGTTATACTAGACTAGAAAAACGGAAAAATGGGCATTAGCTCTACGCTTTGACACCGAGAGAATGAGATCAATGTGTGTGGATTCTGGGTGGATAAAAAATTGAGCCGCTAGTGAAATGCCATCAACACCAGGGATGTGCGTAATTACGAGAAATGATTTTCGTAATTCGTAACTGGGTATAATTATCGTAATTACGAGGCTAAAAACCCCGTAATTTCGTAATTTACCATAAAAATTTTTATATTTTTTTCTTTGATGTAATATACTAAAAAGTATAAAAAATATAAAGAAAAAAGACCTCGTTAGAGAAAATTTTGAAAGATTTGAATTAAAATTATTCGAAAATTGCCTTTTTTATGAAATTTTCGAATATACTTTTTCTCAAAAAAGTCCAAAATACCTACACCAAAAACCCGTAATTACGAGGCTAAAACCCCGTAATTTCGTAATTTTCGTAATACACGTCCCTGATCAACACTAAGAAAAGAAAAATTCCTAATTTGTAGCATTCGTTGACGTAAATCGCCTCACAATGCCAAATGCGGAGGACGGAGCAATTTGAAGTTGACTTTTGTCCAACATTTCGCCCTCGCCAACACAACCAACCAAATTTAAACCTGTCGATTCGCCACCATCACCGATCGCATTTAGCGATTTGTTAATTTTCGAATTCCAGATCGTAGCCCTCTCTCGCATGATATTCGCGATGAAACCCGTTGGTGTGCAATTTGTAAATGGCGTGGGCGGACTCGAGCGCCTTGAAGTTGAATGCGGAGAAAGAGACGCGGCTCTTAACGGATTTTGAGCATCGCAGCAGGACCCTTCGTCGGTAGTATCCGATGAAGATGTCTCGACATTGTCATGTTTATGTAACGAGGAGGATCGCCTTCGAACAGCATTCACCTCAGTCTTACCGCCATCCTCATTCAATATCTAAAAAAATTTCACGTAAATTATTTTCCATTTTTAATATTAAACACATTGCATAACTAAAGTACGAAAATAAAAAAGCTAACCGCTTTCCGCCGAACGATGCTATTGTCGCCTCTCGCACCGGGTGGTGATGGCGGCCCCAAAATGGCCGAGCTGATGTCATGCACGGTTCGAGACCTGGAGCACCACGTTCTCGATGGCGAATACATTGGCAGAGGACGTTGAATTTTGTCGGAAAGCCGTATTTGTTGAACGCTTTTTGAGCTACGAAACGTAGAAGTGTTTTCGAAGGCGCGACAGTTTTCACACTTGGAAATCATTGCAGAAAGTTGAGAGCTCAAGCAGCCAAACATTTCGGGTATTTTGTCCGTTGTCGAGGAATATGATGGTGTCCCAGTCGAATATATAGCATTGGCTATCCTACCGCCCCGTGCAATAGCAAAATCTTCGAATCCAAATTTGGACGGTGGAAGACCGCGCCTCTGTCTGAACGCCGAATAATCCAACTCGACCTGAAATTTCTAGAATTCAATTTTATAAATTAAATAATTTTGACAAAAAAAATGATTCTCCTATGAATATCTGCGAGGTAGTCGAATCTTAAAGCACATACTCTGCCGCTAATTTTTGTTTCATTTTGAATTGAAAATGATGGCGGACGCTTCCTCGGTTTGTCCGAGATTGACTGAAACAAAACTCACGTTCAGCATTCAAAAATATCGCAAACTAAAAATCACCTTTTGTCGGACGCTGAGTCTTCGGATGCTCTGGTCCAAATCCCTGGTACCCGGTCGTCCCGGCTCGCCGAGCTTCGGTTTATCGTAATCCGAATTAGTGGAAGACACTGACTCTGTGCTCGCACTTTTTGTTAAAGGCTTCCTAGCTGCGCCATTTGACGAGATTTTTTTAACTGGCCTATGAATATTTTTCGCTAAATCACGATTGACATCAAAAAACAAGGGCGCGCTTGGCAATGACGATAAAAACCCGGGATAACAAGCGCTACGCATAACTCTTGGTCTCCATACAATCTTTTCAATAGAAGTCTTCTTCACAGTTTTGGATGGTGTCGAAGGGTTTGGGCATTGGCGTGGCGGCTCCGACGAATCGTTGCATTCGAAATGTATCGGTGAACATGACGAATTTTTGAATGACTTTTCATCTTGCGACCTGGTTCCCTCGCCTGAAGTTGGAGAACATTTTTGCTGAGAGAGTTGTAAGTTCTCCTCTACAGATGAAATGCTTGCGGAATCGCCGACTGGTGATTTCGGACCATCCGCGGCAACAAGCGCGGGAACTGCAAAATTCGTAGTGGTGTTAATCGACGCAATGGAGGTGGCCGCTGGAACAACAGTATTAAAGGATTGGCACGAAATTGTCGAGAACGACATCGTCTCCACAACGGGTGTACCATCCTTTGAATCCTCTACTTCCACTTCATTTCCGTTGAAAACAGAAGAAAGTGAAGAGAATTTTTTGTCAGTAAATATATTGCCCAGGTCACAATTGCTTCTCCGCGCTAAATCATTGAAGTCGTCAGCATCTGTAAAATCACAAACGCTTTGATTAGCCGAATTTGACGTCGAAACCAGCGCACTTCTATCACGAGCAGGCCGCTTTAGTTCCTTTTCCAAAAGACAACTTCTAAACGCATTCACCAATGCTTTCGATGGAATATCGTATGGCTCAGCGGTTTCATTCACACTTTCACATGTCGTATCGTTCTGGACGTTGGAAAAAAACTCGCTACCATTATCATCGTTATTGAATAAAATAGCAGGCTGTGTTTCATTGCAAAGCCGGTCAGTCTCTCCGCCCACTTCCGAATTAGATGCTGAAGGCACACATTCGACGATCGGAGAGAAATCGGCTTGTTGCCTGAGACGTTCCAGTTGAAAACTCATGGAATTGTGATCCCGCTCACTGGACGATTGTTGAAGTTCACACCTAAAATTAATAACTTACAGTAACGAATTATTACAGTAATGAAAATTACAAAAATATAATAGTAGCTGTTCTGCAACTCTTAATAAATTATTGAATAAATTACCTAGCAGAGAACAGTGGGGTGTTATAGCAGCCGCTATCAGAAGCTTCAAGCTCGCTGGCCAACGAATCATACAGTGAATCTACACTACTTGTCCTAAAGCAAACAAGCCAAATTATAATTATAAAAATGAGATTTCAAAAATAATTCAACAAAAAATATTTATTGTTATGTTGGTATAAATAATAAAAATATTTTCAATACACCAAAAAATCCAAACCTATAAACAGTTGCCATTCGTTGCCGATGAACTCTCAGCTCGTCCTCCGTCACCCGCAGCAGACCCATCACCTCTAAATAGCGCTCTTGCAGTTTTGTAATATCGGCACGTAGGTTGTCGTGATTTTGAACAGCGTCATTTAGCTGAAGGTGCAAATCGTCGTTAGACTCCAAAAGCTAAAACCAAAAAAAAAATTTCATAGAAGACACCCAAAAAATCGAACTTACTCGTTGTTCGTGCTCTCTTCTCTCCGATATTTCGCGCAAAAGTCGCACCACCTGACCCGCTTGATTCTCGCATTCCTTGTTCTTGTCCGATATGAGGTCTTGGAGGCGTGAAATCTAAATGAATAACAAAGTCAAGTAATTAGTCCCTACTTAATAATGTTTGATCCCTTTATTTAATATGTGTTCTAATCAAAGAGCAGCGGAGAAAGAATAAAAACTCCTTCGAAACACATTAACATAACATCCGCCCATACATATGACCTTTCACCTCAATTACACTAGTGACACAACAAATTATGTGAATTACAAAATCCAAGATTACAGTATTTAAAAAAAATTCCAAAGACAAAACAATAAAATCAAAATGTTAAATGAAGCGTAATCGGCGCATTTAAATACCTTTAAATTCGCGCGCTCCAATTGTCCCAAATATTCTTTGACTCGGGCGTTCTCACGTTCTTCAACTTTATTCGATAGTTCTTCCAAGCGAATGGCCTAAAATTAGTAAAAAATGGGCGGTTGATTTGATTATAAAAATAATTCGACTTAAAAATAATAATAAACATAAAAAACTAAAGTACATAAAATTGAATAAACCTCCGCTTTAAGTTGATCATTCTTCTCCTCCAACATTTTAACGCGCTCATCCAGTTGACTTGTAGACGGTTTTGACGAACCTCTAAAATTAAAATAAAGTAAAATCTAAAAATTAACAAAAATAAATGCACAAAAAATGTACGGAAATTGCCGTTCACTCTCGAAGTCCTCCTCATTTTCTTCGTTAAAATGTGCGAGAGCGTTGAAGAAGGAACTTCGTTGGCGAAGTTGGTGTTTTAGCTGAGTAACGCTTTCGTTACTTGTGCTTAAGGATTCCTCCAAAAATTCATTCCTAAACAAATCAAAAATTAGTAATACAGCACATAATACTGCCATAAAAAATTTATGTAAAAATTAATTTTTAAAAAGTCACCTTTCTTGAAGTTCTTTGTTCTGCTCCAGCAAAGAAGCGCCAATTCGTGCGGCCAACTCCAGGTCCTTCTCCTTCTAAAATTTAATATGAATAGAAAATGTGCTCTTCAAATAAATTGTACAAAAATTCAAATATTTTGAGTATGCCTAAAAAATCATTTCAAACAAAAACAATAATTTCCCTTTTCAAAAAAATTACCATTTTTCAAAATTAATTAAAACTTCAAGCGTAATGTAAGACGTTTTAGTAGTAATGTAAGACTTTTCAGCAATTTTCATTTGAATATTTTTTGTATACATTATGCAAAAAATAAATAAATTTATTAAAAACATTTGTCTTGCAATTTTTAAATCTGTAACTTTTTGAATTGCATGATTTTAATGCAAAGTGCCAAAAAAATACTTAAAATTTCAAATAAAAAGTGACAGGTAAAAAATGTAATTTTTCGGTAAAGAAAAATATAAAACTATTGGAAATAATTTTTGAATCCTTAAAAATTATATGCAAGAAAAAATTTCGAAAATAGTTCTGCTGGCGCAAAAGGAAAGAATACTGATGCCCTCCTTTAGTGGCGGGCTCATAAATTTTCTATGGAGAAGGATCAGTCAAAAATTAAATTTTTTATAAGCTTATATCTGTTTTCAAACATTTTAAAAATCGGTGTCAAAAAAAAGTTAAGAGTGTTTTTGAAACGTTTTCCGTGGCACTAAAAATGCAATAAAAAATCATTAAAAAATTCTCCGCGCTACCCTAACCCACTGGATACCAATCCCGCCGCCAAAATCGCCAAAAGCCAAAAGTGTGAGAAGATTAGATTAGAATTTAAAAAATTTCACACATGATTAAAAGTTGAAAAAATAATACATTTATACATTCCGGTTTTTCTACTTAAACTTCATATTTTACTATTGAAAAATTTCAGTTTACAGGAAAATTGTGAATAGTTTTATCAGTTAAAAATTCATCCCCATTAACATTGCTTATGAAAGTCTTTTTTCGATATATTTCCGTGATAGTATTTCTAGTCAGTAAATATGTACTGTAAATTGACTAAAAATTGGTAGCATAAAATTATTGTGCACTTACAAAAAAAAAAGTTTTATCCCGCAGTCATGTCCAGTCATCAGAGGCGTGGCCAGGAGGGGGCAGGTAAGAACGTCCCCCCCCCCAAAATGAAAAAAAACATAGTAAATTTTTTTTCAAGTAATAGATTTTTTTGGCTTAAGTGAATAAAACGATTAAAACAAAAATTAAAAGTTCACTCACTTCTTTCAAAATATTCAATACCGCCACAACGTCCTCATTCGACTCCGAGGGCACCATGGAGTCCGTTGAGAGATCGGCGGAGTTATTAAAACGAACACTACATTCGTCCGGGACTTCATCTTCAAAATGTTTTAGCATCGAGGGCCGTCCTTTGATAAGTCTTTCTTTCACAGCGCACAGAATATCCTCACTCAACTCTAAATTTGGCAAATTATATGCAATTTAGCACTTTGTATGCTAACGATAACTTCAAAATAAATAATTTAAAATCTCTGAATTATTTATGAAACAGAATACAAAGCTAAATTCTTCAGAGCTGATTTTTACACAAATTCGAAAATTCCTTAAAAAATTGACAGATCAAAGTCAAAAAATTACAACCAAAAAAATAAAAGTAAATATCAATGACAGAAAAAAGGTCAGTAACGTTCAAAAACAATCATTATTCAGTGATACGTAATGTAATGATTTTTAGTGAGTGATACCTAATTTGTCAATAAGTCAAAGAAATTATCGAAATTTAAAATGTGTGGTTAGATTAAAAACTCATGAAATGTGATAAACAATTAAAAACATTGAAAATCGAAACATTCTTAACAATGTTCTGCATTTTTAAACTTTTTGTTAAACAAAATTTGTTTCAAAAATAATTTGCGGAAACTAAAGAATGTTTTCAATTAAATTTTTCAAGTAATACACAACGGTTTGAGAGAGAAGAAAGAAGTGACCAATACCGTCAAGTCAAGTATAGAACCAAAAATACAATCTCAATGATTATTGTATTAGTAGATACATAAGTCTAATTCAATTACATGTGCAAATTTAAATTAATTACCACTATAATTGAAAAGACAATGCAAAAGAAAAACCGACAAAAAAGAAAGCATAGAAAATGTATCTTGCTAAGAAAATACGTAAATAATGAATACGACATTCAAAGGCAACAAACAAAATAAAGTAGTTGTGCGACCACTATGTGCGAAAATTTGAAAAAAAAAGCATAAAGGAAAACGACACAAACTCAACGGTTAAATGTGTGGCGACAGAAAATGCGAGTTTAAAAAGACACCAGAGCAAAAAGCCGTTAGATGATAGCGAATGAATGCAGAGAATGCTTAACGCGGAAAACGAAATTCCGCTGTAGGAGGAAACGCAAGAAAAATATAAAACTAAAAAATTAAACGCAAAAATAATACAAAGTACAAAACACCGCCAAATAAGCACCACGCGTACTCTTAGTACGTACATACATATGTATGTAGATACATATGTGTTTATGTATGTGTCCGACGGTCGACAAAATGTAACCCCTAGCCGATTAATCGGCTTTCCGTTCTGAACACTCTCCAGGCAGGAGGAAGATCAAAAAAGAAAAAAGATTACACATATGTCAAATTAAAAAACATAAAAGTTGCAACAAAAACCTGAATACATACATATGTATAACAAAAACAAGTTGAAATGTTTTCAATCCAATCAAAAAATTTGAATGCTATTTGTCAGGATTGCCTATGACTTTTTAGAGTTCAGGCAAAAAAGTTTTGAAAAATTATGAAAAGAAACTACAGATCATTAAAAATAAATACGATGATAATGCATGTAAGTGTTCCAAGTGGAAAAAGCTATATCTCAAAACGATTTGAAAAAAAAGGAATTAATGTGCAGATTTTATACGCCCAACGAAAAAAACCAGCCAATTTTTTACATTTTGTAATTCTATATTGCGAAAAATTTCAACAAAAATGGTTTTGATTTTTATTGGCTAAACCTCATATAAAATGGAGAAAAAAATCGGAAAATATGTGATAAAACATTTCCTGTAAAAATTCAACGAATTTGTTGCGCATAAAATGCGTCATTCCAAACACAATTCAAACAGAAAAATAATCACTCCTGCTTCTTCATCTGTCTGAAAGTGATAAAATTTTAAGCAAACTCAAACATTTCAAAGTTGAGCGGGGAGCTTTTACAGGTTTACTAGTAGAAAGAAAAGTATTGAAAAGCTCGGAATGCATCGACGAGCTTTGATTAGCGAAATAAAAATACAACACGAAAGAACCTCCTCACAAAGCAAACAGCACATGACAAGTCGTTGATGCGCAATTTGGTATGAATTTTACAAAAGAAATATGAAAACATACTCGAAGCGGGTGCAGTTCGAATTTTTACAAATATATTAAATTTCAATGTTTGGCAACGATCTGTGGCTAGCACAAAAGAGCTGCTAAAATCTGAAAATAAAATGTATTGTTTCGTGCGAAAATATTGAAAGATTAAAAGTTTCTTCTCACGTTTTTTATCATAAAAAACTGCGCGATTTATCGATGGAAAAATCATCGTCGTTGACGATTAGTTTATGAACAAAAATATTAAAAATCATTAAACAGACGAAAACCAAGTATTAGATTACACACGAACGGCGCTTTTCAACCCACACCAAAGCAGATAAATCAACTAACCGCTAGAAAATCATCGACTCATCATTTCTACTTTGACATATTTTGTCTAGCATGAACCTATGACAACCCAACTTTGGATTAAATATGACGGAAAATAATCCTTTTCAAGTGCAAAGTTATAGATATATTAATTGTTATTGCAGATAACCAAAAAAAACTTCCTCGAATTATTAAATATAAATGTGAAGATAATAATTAAAATTACCATAGACGCAATAGCTTCCAGAATTGAGGTCGGAAATATTCATTTGTACATAATTAACGTCCTCAAAAGGTTGAATGTTGAAATGATTTTCTAAAATAATAATAATAATAATTTAAACAATTCGAATCATTATTAACAGGAGCTGATTGAATTACAAAAATACATAATAAAGTTTTTCTCTCATTTTTTAATTAAAATAAAAATATGAATAAATACATGTTAACGTGCAAAATGTAAAAAGCTCGAAGACGAAAAAGCAAGACCGGAAGGTATTTAGATTAACTATTTAATTCTCACGCATATACATAGCTAAATTACTCTTATTCATATTATATGTACCAGCTTTATTACAGAAACTCTTTTGATGTTAATCCGGATTTCAAGGATTCTCGCAGAACCTAACATATAAATACGTTTTTCATTATTCTTTTATAATTCATTTTAAAAATATTAATACGACCTTTTCAGGCGCACCATCTTACTGCAAACATTTATAAAACATGATTTAACCACGACTTTAAAATTTCATAAAAAATTGACCGTCCAATTGTCGATAAGCTTGTGGAATTTGCATCATACTCGTCAGACTCCCCTCCAACACCCGAACTTGGGGGCTGGGGTTACACACGGCTCAATGCAATAAGAAATGTACGGGGTGAAGACACAAAAATTTTTCACGTTTTGACGTTTTGAGGATTCCAATATAATTTGCATCAGGCGGTGAATTTGGTGATAAATTTGGAAAAAGTGATAAAATATTCGAATTTATCACCAATTTTCGGTGCTGGAAGTTCACAATAGATTTTTTCTCTCAAGTTCTTTATTTTGTATTTAATTTATTGTGTTTTTTCCTCAATTTTTCGAGTCCTTGCTCTTGTTCTTTTCACCTTGATTGAGTTTATTTCTCTGAAGTTTATTTTTCTGACACGTTTCCATTTAAATAAATATTTAGCTATGTATTGGATGGATTCAACAAATTTCTATGTAATGGGCGTTCAATTTGAATTTAAATTTGGCGCCCAATGTTTTGATTGGCAGCTACCGTACTTTACCCTCAAAATGCACGTCGATTTTTTTGTTCGCGAAAAAGGAAAGTGGACTTCATCAAGTATCTTTAGTTAGTTTTTTACGGCGTTGTTTGGTTGCTTAATTGTGTGGGTTGTGGTCTTTTTGACTATAAAATTGTTCTGAATTGGACGGCTTATAAGTGGGCTAATTAGTTTCTGTGATTTTGTCATTACAATTTTTTATGATGATATTTTAGTTCACGCTTGCGCTAGCCGGAGCTCGTTCTTCTCTCGTATTCGACCTTATCCCGTAATTGGAAATGCGTGCTAAGGTTTGTTAATTCTTTTTTAATTAATTAAAGTTTCTTGAAGTCCGCCTAAGATCGCAGTTTTGTATAGGGAAGTTCGGAATTTTTTAAATTATCTTCAAAAAGTAATTATGCGTAAATGACTACGAAATGATTTTGACAAGGTGCATTGTATATTTGTAGTAAGACCGAAAAGTCCAACAATTTCGGTGTACATTAAACGCGTAAAAATATAAGTTCCGTTTACCCGCTTTTTGTAAAATTTGGGCAAACGTTTTTTTTGATTTTTTATGGAATACACGATTTTAATCTTTCTGCTGAATAGGGTTTATTTTACACTTACGTTTTTAATTTTTCAGTGGCGTAAGAAGCGTATGCGTCGCCTGAAGCGTAAGAGACGTCAAGCCAAGAAGTAAATCCAATCGTTGGAAGGGCCGAACGGACGCAAGTTGTTTTCAATTCAGTTCCACCTTAACTCCATTTCAAACGGATGCATTCGGCGGCTCTCCAAGAATCTCGGTTGCTTGGTTTTATTGTTAATTTTTGTTTATTATCATATAAAGTATTTAAGAAGAATTGTTTATTAATGTAAGATCGTAAAAATCAATGGGAATAACTTGTTTTCCCCTCCCAAAACATTTTAAAGCGCTGTTTTCACGGCTTGTGATTTAAATTTCACGTAATTTTTTTAACCACATGGATAAGTTCAATAAAATTTTCGGGGAATAGTGAATTGTGCTAAGGCGTATGTATAGTCGGAATTTTTATTTTTTGTGTACGTAACTGAAATCAACTGTCTCGACGCGACACTTGGGGTATAATTAACTAATAGGTAAGTCACCCCAAATTGCTCCAAAATAACCTTACCGACGTAGTTTTATGCGCTGAACACGAAAATGATAATTATTTTCAGCGGAAACACAAACCTGTTACATTTCGGGCCTCCAAAGGTCGAAAAACCACAGGGGGGACCAATGTATAAAGTTTGAAAAATTTTTTTGTTGAAAAATTTTTTTTTGCTCGAAATCGTTTCAAAACAACTTATTATGTATTAAAAACGAGTTATTAGCCTTGAATGCGGAGCTTGAACCTTAGGCGAGTTGGCAAGTCTCGGGACTATTCTTAGGCTAAGCCTAAGCCTTAGGCGAGTTGGCAAGTCTCGGGACTATTCTTAGGCTAAGCCTAAGCCTTAGGCGAGTTGGCAAGTCTCGGGACTATTCTTAGGCTAAGCCTAAGCCTTAGGCGAGTTGGCAAGTAAGCCTGAAACGATTTCGAGCAAAAATTTTTTTTCGAATATTATACCTTGCTCCCCCCTGTGGTTTTTCGACCTTTGGAGGCCCGAAATGTAACGGGTTTGCGTTTCCGCTGAAAATAATTATCATTTTCGTGTTCAGCGCATAAAACTACGTCGGTAAGGTTATTTTGAAAGCAATTTGGAGCGACTTACCTATTAGTTAAAAAATCCGAAAATGAGGAACTTCGGAATTTTAATGTAGAATTTAAAAATTGAATTGGAAAAAATTTGCAATTCTTTAAAAAAAATTTATAAATAGCTTTATTTTTCATTATGGAAGATTTATTGATTCTCAAATATGTCGTGAGGTGGATATTTTTTCGTTATCGGTGGTCGGTCGTCCATCACGCTCGGCGCCGCCAGTGTCACGTACAAGGTACCCGCTAGAATGGTTACCGAGAAGAACACCAACATCAACCGATCCACAACCATCGCCACAAAGCGCCAATCGGCTCTCAGCTTAAAAGACATTTTTAATAATTCATTTTTTCCGAAAGGGCCAAAAAGTAAATGTTAGTTAAGTCTGGTACTTTTGCTGCTTAATCACCTAAAACGCTACCTTAAAATAGCATTTTTCCGAAACCTCCTTTTTGAGGTACTATAGTTCGGAAATGATAAAACCAAAACAGCTCCAACTCGGCGTGGCCACCGCAAGAAAAATAGAATTTCCGACAAATATTGACCGGAAAATTCTTGAGAATATAAAAGATGGTAGCACAAAATTTTTGGGGGGTTTTGCCGAGCTATGGTTCCAACTTCACCAAATTTCCTCCCCACCAAAAATGAATGTTGAAAGACCGATTTGATTGCTGAGCACAAATTTTTAAAATATTATGTATGAAACGACATTTTTAATAATTCATTTTGTATGAAACGTATGTTAACGAAATAAAGCAGCTGACAGTAATATTTTCGTAAAACTCCGAAATAGAAAAGTATTTTCTCGTACTTTAACAATAGCTAAAAAAATTTCAATTTTTTTGATTACCCCATTTATTTCAACGAAAAATTACATCTTCATCATGTCGTAGCTTTCGCAACGTTCTTTCAATGTATCGAATGTTGTACCGTACTTGATGAACTCGTTTTCTGATCTCATAAGGCAATGCGATGCGTTCTTCGGATTCGTCCGTACTAAAGTTGTTGCTGGACACCGATAAGTATGCCTTTGATAACATTGTTACCTTACACTTTTGGGCGAAGAGAATGCCATTACTTCGACAGCGTCATATTGTCGAAAGTGTTCATTTAGTACTCGTAATGCACTTAACGAGGGAAGCTTCTACAAGAAAATCATATTCAAAACGTTTTTTACTGTCAACCGTAAAAGTTATGTATGTGTGTTCGGTTTTTTAATGCATAACCTACATGATATTTTACTCGCCTTTTTCCAGAGTAGCCTGTGCCAGGACGTCGATAAATAAGAATATAATTGCCAAGAAAGTGGATAAAAAAATTTCGTATGAATTTCGGCATCGGCTGAGTGTTACGGTGATGAATATTTAATGCTATTACGGTAAGTAGTACAGAAAGCGTCACCATGAACATAGTAAATACTAAGTATTTGCCTATTAACGGTGTTACGAGACTGGTGGGCGGAACTATTTCAATCTACAAAGTCTATTTTTAAATCACAAAAACCCTCTAATTGTGTAATTCTAAATAATTTACATATGTGAAAAGTATGTATGTATTAAATTGAACACAAACCAGCAGTAAGAAAAACACGGTCAACGCCACGAGAACGGAAATGCAAAGTGTGATTTTGTTGTTAGATTCGCTAGGCAAGTAGAAAACAAATGATGTCAGTGTGGCAAGCCCGATGCAAGGAAACATTAGATTTATAGTATAGAAGAGCTTTTTGCGTCGAATGTTTAGGTAATACGTAATGTCGATGACTCTGAAATATCAAAGGCGAATATTTATGCTGCGATTCGAAATTTGTTTTTATATACGTATATTAAATACTTTAATTCTCAGCTTCGCTACCATAATATATTAAATCTTACGGGTAATCACAACAAGGATATCTTTTTTCATGCCTTGTTCCAACAACCGAAAGTAGATCGAATTCCACGGATTCCTGATACTCGGAAATATCCACACCAAGCTCCACCCTCCATTCTGTGCCATTGTCAAATGAGATATGTTCAACGTCATCCGAATCCAACTTTAAAACATTTTTCACAATGTTTTTCATATGGAGCGATTACAATAAAAACTAAAAAAGGCTTACATGAACCATATCCAGTTCAAATCCACCATATGTCCAAGATCCTATAAATGCCTATACAATTTATAAGATTCTATACAATTTGTTATAGTATATTTTAGGTTTATTTAATTCTAATTTATTTTCTTATTTACTTTATAATACTAACCGAATTTCATATCGCAGAACTGTTCGTCGTATGGAAACCTAAAATAAATTTATATAATTAAGAATGCATAAGCAGTTTTGTGAGGACTTATAAAATACATAAAAGAGATAAAAATACCATTTTGTGTCTATTCTGCACATGGAATTATAAATCACAGGCGGTTCCCAAACAACGTTTCCATTCGCAAAAACATCGGCCTTTGTGATCGAAGCAACTGCTGGAGTGCCGTGGGCGCTGAAAACAACATTTTGCATTTTACAGGGTGACCAGAAAAAACCCGGACAAAATATAATTCATCCTAACACGAAAGTATTGTACCGTAATAAA
>SAUE01000031.1:130017-151231 GCA_009724625.1 Deladenus siricidicola | reverse complement strand
TTCAATTTATGGAATTTTCATTTATTAATAAATTATTGATAAAAACACTTGTCCGGGTTTTTTCTGGTCACCTGTAATAAAAATTCTAAATACATTATGTATAACACACTTATTATATAGAATTATATCCGGTAACCAAATTAATTCTCCGGGAATATGAAGCATCGTTACATTTCCATACGCGACGGGTTGCCATGACAAGCGGTGATCAGTCCACTTCTAAATTTCTACAGTACACTTGTTTCAAGACGACAGTGAGCGTTCAGACTACGATATTCTGAATAATGAAAATAAATATTCCATTTTGATTGTTTAATATTATAGTTAAGAATGTTACATGTATTAAGATTCCGCTGCTCGTTACGACTTGGTCGACTTCATGCTAAAATGTGAACATTTAATGCCTGTGCCGTAATTTGTACTCTTTTTGCACATTTGTCCATTCCTCAATGTCAATACCGCTTTTGTTCAAACAAAAAAGTTTAAAAATTTTCAATAAATCGGATTCAAATTCGTTTTTCCATTGTTTCACAAGTTTTTGGTATTTGCACGCTGTGTGTGTGATTAAACACATAATTGTGCAGTTTCATTATTATAATGAACTAAAAAAACCGACGACGTCAAGAATTTGAAGGAGCTTGAACTTGAATTGGATTTCGATAGCTTCTGAAGGAATTTTTGCCGGCCGCACCAATTTGTTGTAGTTTGCCATGAGCTCCTCGTAAAGTCTTGTGGATTCCTGATTCGCTCGAATAGCGCCATTCACCGACCATTCTGGTAGGTTCAAATTTTAATTTTGTTACATTTTTGTAATATACTAAATTACAAGTCGCAAACTACAGTGCGCTACGGTTATTTTGAAAATCATTGAAAATTGAAAGAAAAGTAGAATAAAATTAAAAACCAACCTTTATTCATTAATAAAAACAATATCAAGCACAGGCACATTTTAAGATGGATTATGATTTATTACCGATTATGTGCAAATTATTGTAAATGCGCATTGCACATTATTCTAATATTTGTTTATTTTAAAAAGTGTTAACATTATATCCGGATATCCAAAAACAATTTTATATTTGAAGCTAGTCATTGAATAAAAAAATATTTCGTTAGCCAAACTTTGGAAACCATTTTTCTCACACTGAAAATCCACTTTTCCTAAATTGCAGCAAATTACTTTTCAAAAAAATTTTAAAATGATAAAAAGGTGAGAGAATTAAATTTGAGTATTATAGCGGGATAGTTGATAACAAAAAGAAGGGGAAAAGGAAGAATAAGTGCGAAAATGCCAAAATAAGACGCAAAGAAATATGCCTTACTCTCTCCTCGAAAACAATACATACGTATATGAGGGACATCAGCGGGGAAGAGATAGTATATTATGTCGGGGAGACTACCGGAAAATTGTCAGCTGGCAAACTAACTCCTGGATTCTGGCACGGTGCCAAATGTTGGTGGTTCTTTAGCCGTTATTTGTATAATGAAGTTTACATTTTTCAACGATATTTCTGTATTTGTATCCGCATTGCTTCGGCGATTTTGAGTTTGTTTTTCGAATTTTATTTTGCAGCAATTAAAAATACAATATTTTTCGTTTTTCACGCAAACGAAGAATGGTAAGATTCAATCCAAATTTTTCCCAGGAAGGAAAATAGTAGGAAGTTTTTTGTTGTTGCTTTCGTGAGCTTTTCTCAAAAATAATTGTGACAACTTGCGGAAAATTTTCTTTTATTTTATGAAAATTGCGCAATATTTTGTGTAGCTGGTTGAGAAGATTTTGCTTTTTTGAAAAATAATAATAATTGAATAACAACACATCAAAACAAAGCATCACAAATTAAATCCCAAATGGAGGCAGTATGCTTTCGTTCCAAATATACGTAAAGGTAAGGTAAGAATCACTATTAAAATTAGCACACACATTTTGTGATTAAGAAATTATCGTAACGGCTGTCAGCACTTACTATGTATTACATGTAACATAAAACTTGTAATTCGTTGTGTGCGGTAATATTTTATTTGAGTGAAGTAGGTAAATACGGTATATTACTAATACCCAAACACTGGAATTTATGCTACATGTATGCATATACATATAATTATAATATCACAATATTAAAAGTGTGATGCTGTTGTATTTGTTGAGATCAGAACTCAAACCAATTGTTTTGATTTTTTTATTCTTAATAACCGAAACAAATAATAACAATTTGTAATAATATTATTTCACTTCCATTCAAAATGAAACAATGAATGACCCAAAAAAGCAGCGAAATTTCGCTTTGGAGAAAATGGGGTTTATTTTTCAGATTTGTTTGGTGTTTTGGATCAATCGGCTGCGTGAATTTGAAGAAACCAAAATGCCAAAGAGATGAAACCGCAGAATTTGCTGTTTTCTGTGTTAAAATTACTGGCAATTATTACAATGGTGCAAAGTAATGACGAGTTTTTGAACAGCGACGAAATTGCTTTGGAATTGGAAAACGCTAAGATAATTGGTGAATTCGAATTTTGAATTTTAATGCATAACTAACTAATCGATGGCGACGATGTTCAGGATTGCCGCAAGTGAGCTGCGACTCAAAATGGCTGTCGATTCGGCTTGAGACGAGCATAATCTTCCAGGGACGCGTCTATGTCAATGGGCGGGCCTTCGATCGCCGCTGCTCTGAGCAATTCACTCAAAATCAATCCAATACTGTACTCGTCAGGCTGTCGATTTTAGATTGCGCCAATTTTGAACGAACGAACAAAACCAATTCAAAGCAAATTGTCTGTTAAAGTTTTCAAAAAAGTGTTGTACCGTACTATTTATAATCTTTTATAAATTTAAGAGTGAGGCGGCGTTTTTGGTTTGGACAAATATTCGCGTTGATTTCCATCCAATTTTCATTACAAAAACGAGTCAAGTGTTTCGTGCCGAATGTGGTGAAGTGTACGGTTTGGATCAGCAGTCAAGCAGGTGATACAGTATTCCATTCAATGGTGGCACATAATTATTCCATAAACAATAAATCAGAAATTTAAATCTTTAAAGGTCAAATTTTTGGATAGCTCTCAATAAACTTTCTATTGGCACTAATAAATCTCAAATATTGATTTTTAATATCAAAATTAATTTCTCATACCCCTAACCCCCTCGGCCTCTCACTACAGTACATGGTTGAAATAAAATGTCACGTTTATAATTTTTTATATTTTTAGAATCTAATACATTAAAAAACATAAATTTAGTCCTGTGAATACAATATGCGCTCATCAATTATTTCGTAATGCGCCGAATAAAAATTACAACAATCCTCAAGAAGAAGGATCATCAAAGGAATTTACCGTAGGCGAAGCAATCACTCATCGATGGACCTGCTCCGATAAGTACAGTAAGGCTAGACAATCTAAAATTTTTGAGATTTTAAATAAAATGACTCATATTCGTGATAATAATTATTTAAAAAACTTGCATATCAAACACATAGGTCTACAAAAGTACGCAATGATGTTACGTAACTGCGACGTGATATCACGCTCAAAACACTCTGTTCAATTGATAGACCAAACCGGGTAACTTAAAAAAACATTACAAAATTTATAAGAATTCATTAAATCCTTATTAATTGGCTGAGTGCCGAGAAAAATAATTTTCGGAGATTACTGTAGATGTACGGTAGATGAGACGCTATTGACAAATGTAACCGCAAGTGTGCCATCCATGCGGATTCCATCCTCTTTGCTGTCCTTAATGAATTTGTCAAAATTCAATCGTAGCAGTGACGAGGGCGGGGTCAACGGAAAAGACGAAAATTATCGTCTCGTGACTACGGCTAAATCGCGGGTTTTCAAATTTCTGGAAGAAAGTGAATTTCGATTTCGTTGCGTAATCATGCTCATTCCCCGACCAACGGATTTTGCGACGATCGAGGTCGTAGTATTAAAATTTGTGGAATTCACAATATGAACATTTTAACGTATTTTTAATAATCTCTTCAAAAGCTTTAGGTACCCAAATGTTCAATTTCCAGAGAGGAAATACGAGAAAATCCGGACCGCTTTTCTGAAACATTTCAATTTATTAACCAAAATCAAGAATTTCGAGGTTTCTTTCAAATTACATATTTCGAAGTTATCTTACACATATAATATCGAAGTTTAATAAATAATTATTTCAAATTTATTTTGTCATGCACCGTTTAGATTTGATCGAAACGGTAACCATGACTAACTGGATTCGGGTAACAGAACGCCTTCCAATACGAAATTATGACAGAAAATTTCCGCTTCCGGCTGAGTCGCTGGATACCATATTCACAGACTCTTCAGTCAACAGCTTTCAGCAAATTAGCGATATTCAAGCAAATGACGTGAGGCCGTCAAAAATTGCATTTGGGAATGAGCCAAAGCCAATTGTTGACAACGAAGGTAGCAATGTGAAATAAATACATTGTATTGCTTATGTCAAGTTATAATGTTTAGGTACTGCCAGTAGTTCCAATCCATCACAAAATAAACGGAGTAATTTAGAATTTATGGTAAGGATTTCCACTCATCCCAAGTTATACTATAAAAACAAACACGTTCGTTACTATGGAATATGCAGGAGATAACCCGTGATTTAGGAAACATCTACCGACAAAAATTTGAACACGCCATCTACCAGCGTATACTGTATGTGGCGTTCTTTCAATTGGGTGCTTTTGCTTTGGTCCACGGCTTCGGCAATTATTTGGCTAGTGATTCTCGGCAGGAAAATATGCCGCTCCCTCACGAAGCAAAAGAATGAAGATGGAGACTCGTTCCTGAGCACAAAACATTCCTACAAGTTTCCGCCACATGAATCGCGACGACAAACACCATACGGTAAGAAGTACCGCCATCCGCCAAGCAATCTGGTTAGCGTGACAAGAAACAGTCTGGCCTCCTACGACGACAGGTTGAGGGACGTGGGACTGTACGGCGATTTCAGAACGCATTTGAAATAATTTTTCTGTGAATTCCAGAGGCGTAGCCAGAAAAAAATTTCGGGGAGGGGGGGCATAACCAATTTTTTTTCTAATACTTGAGTAATGGAAAACGTGCCGGGCCCCCGCATTGTCGTCTGGTGTCACGCCGTTTGTCATGCTCGTTGAGCCGTAGATGCCGAAAAGTGAACAGCCCCTAGCCTGCGCCCTGTTGCTCTACAAGAGAGCGCTACCAACTGCGCCATTGTTCACTCTTCGACATTTTCGGCCCAAGTTGCAGACGTTTTTGGCGGTCGTTACACTTGGAAAAAGTTTTACTTCGTTTTTTTCATTTCGAGGGGGGGGCATAGTCTCACCTGCCCCCTGGTGAATTCAATTAACAATTTTTCTTTTGTAAATTATACGTTTTGTTACAATTTATTACAGTAAAATTTGAATTTCTTGATGGTAATTGAACATTACATTTTCAACACATTTTTCTGAAAGTTTTTTCTCAAATTTAATCTACAATATTTTCACATTCATTCTTACTCGACAAAGAAAACAAAATCACTGAATTTACAAAGCATTCCTCAAAATTCTTGCCTAAATTTAATTGACCAGAGAGATGTTAGCGAATATAGCGACCGATAACTTCTGGGATCCACTTGTCGTAGAATTTCGGAGCTGCATATTCGGAGTGGCCCTTCCAGTTTTTTTCTCTACTCATCTTGTGATTGGGAGAGTGGGCAAATACTTCCTGAAAAATTAATGTTTCGTATGCTTTACCATAAAATTTCCAACAACATTTTTAGTTGAATGTCTCCTCCGAGCACTTGTTCAAATTTTAAAGCATCAGCACTATTGAGGAGCGAGGTCCCTTTAGCAGTGAAGCAATTCGGAATGGGAAAGGGGCAACCGAAAATTTTATAAATTTTTGCGAATGTCTCCCCATTTTTACAAGGTCAAAATTAATTTTTTTTAAACTTTTTTCCTGTTTTTAATAAAAACCGGGAGACTTCACCTTCTTCGTAAATAGGCCACTGCACCCTAGTTTGAAAGAAAGCATTTGTTTTTAGGAGCAATGTTCGGTTTTGCCCCCTGGTTGAAATTTCCAAAGAAAGCCTTACATAATATCCTGGATCCCACCACTTGTCATCATCGATCATGAAATAGACCGGCTCTCCGTACCAAGTCCCCGTCTTCCAGCCCGGAACGTTCTTCATCAACTCGTTCTCGTAGTCACGATTTCTTTTGAGCACTTTCAGCCAACTAAATAAGGAAATTATTTTTTATAAATGCAAACTAGCTTCTAAATCAGAAATCAGAAATCGCGTTTTCCAAGTGAATTCTTACACTTCTACATATATTTGGCGCTGCAGAAGAGGCGGTCAGAACGCGGAACGCGGCGAATAAAAATTTAGCTACTAAGCAAAAGTGTTTTTACTTCCTAAATCTCAAAAAATTTGGGGTAGCCGTGGAGAATTATTGTTAACGATTTTTGGAAATATTCAAAAAAAATTTATTGCAGAAAGAAAGCGTTCCATAAATATCATCAAATTTGACCTTGATCCCTGCAAACAGAAAGATGAGACTTTTTTCGGCCCGTCACCATACATTTTTGAAAATATTAATGCACCCATGGCTGTACGTAATTACGAATTAACGAGGTTTTTAGCCTTGTTTTGGCGTAGGTATTTTTGTCTTTTTCTGAAAATTTCGTCACTCCAAAATCTGCTAAAATCCGCGATTTCCAAGAACTTTTCATTCAAAAATTTCCAAATATTTAAAAATTTTCTCTGGCGAGACCTTTTTTCTTCATATTTTTCGTGTTTTTCAGTATATTACAACAGCACAAAATTATAAAAAATTTTATGTCGGTGAATTACGAGTTACGAAAATAATTTTTCGTAATTACGCACAGCCCATGTACATATAATAGGCCAAATGCATGAACATAAAAATTACTAGCGATCTCGCTCGGCGAATAGGAACGGCTCCATCGCGTTCTTTATATCTACGTCCTCGAACTTCTCCGTCCTATAATACTGTTAATTAATTTTTCTTACATTTTCTGTGAAAATTACAAAGTTACACAAAAAGAAGGAGATAAATTCGAAACATTTAATTTTTTAAGTATTAAAAAAGCAATTTTGAAAAATCGACTTGCAATGTTTGTCTGATTTGCATGTGGCCCTGATAGTAGCCATAGATACCACAAAAAGCGGCAATTGGAAGAACGATTTTCGCTAAAATCGAGAAAAATTGTTTAAAAACCAGCAACAAAAAAAACAGCAACATAAAAATATAAAAAAAATTAAAATTTAGAATAAAAATTATAGAAATTTAGAATGCAAAACTCACGTTTGTACATGGACTTTAGGTACGTTCTAGCATAGTAGAATTTTTGATAGCCGCCCGGAGGCGGCATATCCTGTCGGAATTTCCCATCCGCCATCTGCCTGTATGGTTTTTAAAGATAACATAATACAGAAAAAAAATTCAAAACAACTAAAATAGAAAAAATATAATCATTGCATAAAAGTAAATATATTTTACCGGTATGTAGACGGAATGTTTTTTTATATATTGTTGACGAAATTCTAAGTCTTTATTGGCGAAATTCTAATTTCCTATAACAAATGGATATATGTAATGACTAAGAAACAATTTTTAAAACTAAGACATCCTTCCAGAGGAAGACAGATAATGCAAAAAAAAACTTTTTGTGAACGATTTCCCTAAATTTTTCGCTTCAGGAGGGGAGGTCTGGGTAAGCCGCTCAACCCTCTAAGTATACTCTGTTGTCCACAATACCCGTTAATATACATAATTTCCAATTTTATCACATATCAAAATTCAATTACTCGAAAAAACTCAAAAAAGAAAATAAAAATAAAAAATTCGGCTCTAAAAAGAAATTTAATCCTCACAGAATATTGAAGTTATAAGCACCTAAATACCCGTATGAAATTTTTCAATATGTACAATAACGAGAACAAAAAGAATTAATCCAAAAAAAGTTATGCGCCCTCAATTGGGCCCTGTTCGCTTTGCAATTTTATTTCTTCAAACGTTTTTCGACGTTTTTCCTTGGCGCGCTTACGATTCGTTTCGTAGTCGCTTTGAAGACGTTTGAATTGACTTTCGTAGCTGTTCTCGCCGTTCAGCTTGTTGTCGACGGCGTGTTTAAGTCGTTTGAAAGCAATTTGTATGTTGTCTTGCAGCAGACGAGAGTCGTGAACCTTTAAGAAATTGGCATTCAGATTTGTTTCTTAAAAATATTACATTTTTTCTTCAAAAATTTAAATTTTTATGGGCGTAATGAAAGAACATTTTGAACTCCCCGATGTCTTACAACAAAATCAAAATATTAAAAAAATTTAGTCATTTACGCAAAGAATAATTCCAAATTTCATCAAAATTTTTATTTTCTTCCGCCGTCGAGGGCGAAGAGGTCGGAAATTCTTTTAAATGGCGTGCGCCAATATGTACGGCCCGCAAAAAATATAATACTTAAAATTCAATATTAGAAAACCACAAAAATAACTGCAAAAATCTTTTCATATGCTTTGGATGAATTGCATTTTAGGGGTTCACCAACTATAAAACTACCAAAACTTCATTATAAAGTATCTAACCACCGCAAAACATAAAAATGTAGTAATTAAGTACAAAAAAGTACTAAAAAAGAAAAAAATTTAACATTATAACAAAATACCAAAGAAACCTTTACGATGCAATTCGTCGTCTTGTGGCGAAGCATCACCGCATTTTGTGCGCTATTCACCTTCGATCCTCCGGGACCCCATCCGTTAATGTACTTCTGCTCACAGTCCTCGCTCTTGATCTCCGGAAATACGTATTTTTTCAGCTGCCGACGCGCGTACGTCGCACCAGAGTGCCGAGATTGTGCGAGGAGGATGGACGTACTCCTCAAGAAATTGTCAATTCCAGCACATTTGAAAGCCATTATCTACAATTTCGAGCAGGTTGATGATGAACATTACACAATCGGAAAAGACGGAATTGAAATTTTCATGTTCTAAAAATTCTTTTTAGTACTAGTCTCACATACACGCCACAATCGGACATTGCCCCGTAGGGGCAGCGCATCTTCTATTCTTTTTACTACAGCCAAATTGACAAATTTTGTCAAATATTTTCCAGTGAAGAATTTCAGTTTTTTGTAGCAAATCTTTAGTTTTTAAGGTTCATGCAGGCTTCACATATTTTGCAGATACAACGTAATAAAATTGAGCGATTGCGTTACAAAAACTAAAACACTTTTAGAAACTCTCAAAGTAAGGCTTGCCAATTTTGTGATCGCTTTACAATTTGCATGAATTTTTGCTTTTAAAAAGGAACTGAACACTTTGCCCAAAAATTCAAAAATGACATTTTTCGTTTGGCGTTCTATATGTTTCTTTTCATTGTTTTCCAAACTGGCTGAGCCTAAGCTCACGGTGATCGTTCGGCCTTCGTATGGCTCAAATATTTTTTCGATTTATTTGAAATTTATATTTTTCTCTGAAATTAATGAAAAACGTCAAAAATTTCACAAAAAGCGTTATTTTAAACATTTTTGGAGCCATTTGGAAGGAAAACTTCTGTGGTCACTGCACTTTTACCCTCTTCCCCTAGAATTTCAAAACTTTTTTGATGTTTTCCTACATAGTTTGATGCGCTGATCACGAATTTCAAATTCATTTCTTGCGGAAATTCCAAAAAAGTGTCCAAATCGGGTGTTAAATTATCGAAACCATAGGGGAGGTAACACAAACTGAAGGCGCAGACTCCGCATTTTACGAGACTCGCCTAAAGCTCAGGCTCTTCATATGTGCTCATAATTGTTTTAGAAAACGCACAAAAATTTTCGGAATTCTGGAGTAAAGTGAGTTTTTTACTAAGTTCGAGTATGTACTTCTATTTTTAAAGTGTTGTAGTCTTTTTCCAGAATTATTTTTAGTTTTTTAATGCATTGCATTAATGAAATTTTTCAAGAAACACGAAAAAGTGGCATAATCAGAATGATTTTTGAATTTTTCAATTCTATTGATCAAAAATTTTTAAGTTTAGAATTTTCTTTCGGCAAAAATTTAATTACATATACTTCAGTTGCGTACCCTCTTTTCAATTGATTTAATATAAATATATTTTCATGTGCGTAGCGCTGTTGTCTTGTTTGTATTTGATTTGGCCATCGTGTTACGTGTGTTCTTGTTTGTTTATTTGACTTTTGTTTAATTTCCTTTGTTTCATTTTCAACAAATAAGTGTTTCCCATTCTATGGAATAGTAAAAGAAATCATTGCATCTTGTATATAGATTGTATTGCATGCGTTCATTTTCTTATTTCTCTAGCTAATTTCGAAATGAATGATGCAAGATATTTTAATATTTTGCCAGCTTTCTACAGTTTTTTCGTACTAATTTATAAACGCATTTCATGTCTATAGGTTTTTAATTTCGTAAATTATTATTTTCCCGAAATATGAATGACGCGTTTTAGCGTATTTGTCTGTTGATACGGAAGTGGGGGAGAGGAATAGAAAGTCGTGCTTTCTAACGCGGTTGTCACCATTCCTTTTTTTCTCTCCATATAAGGAAATAGCATCGTTTTTTGTAATCAGCTGACTAGAGAAATATCTAATTTTTTGTTTGCATGCTCACTTTTTTCCAATAATAAGGCGATAGTCTGAAAGCCCCGACATACGTAAGCATCATTTTTACTAGAAGTTTGAGAGAGAGAAAGCAGCTTTTTTTTGATGCACATAACTTTGGAAAGCAGAGAAATGGGTAGCATGCGAAATGTCGCATGTTACTCCCATGCGTGTATACAAAGGATGTACGCCCGCACAGTCGTTGTCTGTGTTTGAGTGTGTATACGCCTGCCTCTGTGTGCTTGTGTATGTGTGCTTGAGTGTGTGTGTGTGTGTGTGTGTGTGTGCAATTTCATCAGACATGTAAACTATACCTGTTCTAAAAGGACTGTCGATAACTTTTTCCTTTCCGCGTATTTTCAGTGTGAGAACATTTAGAGCAACGCACTACAAATATCACAAGACAGCACGCTCTAATTCTTGGATTTCGACGTTTAGCTTTCCCGCAATTATAGCGCATAAAATAATTCAAACTTTGTTAGTTTTAACAGTTGTAATTGTTATAACAAATTTGCGGACTCTATATGTTAATTGATTTGCATAATAGAAAAATAATCAAATTTTTTTGAAAATTGATTTTTTTGTAATCAAATTTTTTTGAGTAAATTTCTTTCGAGTAAAATTTGATTTGTTTTTGAAAAAGTGTATATAAACCCTGACCCCCAATCACTTTCTAGTTCGAGATAATTTTAAATTGTTTAATTGTATGACTAGTTAGTTTAATTTTATTTTTAATAAAAATTAAATTTATTTTAGCCGCCGTTGTGTCTTTCACTCATTTGCGCTCTATTTGATACGGGTTTATCGGATCGTTGTGGAAAAATGGTATTAATTATATTTTTATTTGCATTTTTATTGGTTTTATTTTGTTTAGAGCTCTAGTCTAGCCTCTTCAAGCTCGTCCTCTGCCGTTCGAGCACTACAAATCGAGCTCAAGGATTTGCAAAAATCTCCGGTGGAAGGTTTCATTGTGACTTGTGATGACGACAACATTTTCAAGTGGAGTGT
The DNA here is from genome assembly GCA_009724625.1 of Deladenus siricidicola. Taxonomy (NCBI): domain Eukaryota; kingdom Metazoa; phylum Nematoda; class Chromadorea; order Rhabditida; family Sphaerulariidae; genus Deladenus; species Deladenus siricidicola. The sequence goes on along the minus strand of SAUE01000031.1, from coordinate 139,627 downwards.
CGCTATTTTCGGACCGCCTGGAACTATGTACCAGGTAACTTTTTTCTACTATTTATGAAAAAATTGAATATTTTGAGATTTTTATTTTTCTTGCTAAGAATATGAACAAAGTTTAAAATAAATCGACTAAATTTTAGGGTGGATACTTCAAAGCCACATTGAAATTTCCTTCAAACTATCCATACTCACCACCAACGATGCGTTTCATGACCAAAGTGTGGCATCCGAACGTCTATGAGGTAATTGCTTTTTTGAGCGTTAATGAAATTGAAAATTTTATGTTTGAAATGAGCCGAGTTTTTGTGTGCATGCTGTTATTTATTGATTATATAATCAATAAGAAAACATTTGGATTAAGGCTGTATTTTTATTTTTTTTGTATATCGAATTTGAAAATTAAAACGTTTTTTTAGATATTTTATATTTCAATTTTTTAAATCTTAATTTTCTGTTATAGAACGGTGACTTGTGCGTAAGCATTCTGCATCCGCCGATCGACGATCCGCACAGCGGTGAGATGCCGTCCGAGAGGTGGAATCCCACACAGAACGTACGGACCATTTTGTTGTCGGTGATTTCGCTTCTCAACGAGCCAAATACCTCATCGCCGGCGAACGTCGACGCCTCGGTCAGCTACCGCAAGCACATCGAGTCTGGTGGGAAGGACGACGAGTACGCGAAAATTATCAAGTGAGTTTTGAACGGAAACAAATTTATTCATTTTTTGGGAATTTGGATATTTTTTGAGAGAAGTTTTTTCATTAAAAATTATTACAAAATATCGGGAGAAGGTCTTTTCATAAATTTTTTACTAGGTATTGAGGAAGTGTTACGATAAAAATTATTATGTACAGTAGATAGATGAAACAGTAACAAGTAGTTAATTTGAGAACACATTTTTTGGATTATATTGGCTTATTGAGAATATGTGAAAATTCAGAAAGCAAGTCGATGCGTCCAAAGTGGAGGCGGCGAAAGACAATGTGATTGTGCCGGAGACGTTGGAGGATTATTGCATAAAAACAAAGCCGAAGAATTCGGACGAAATGAACGACGTCATCGACTTAGACGAGGACTACTATGACTGTGGCGACGAATCTGGTGGGTAGTTTATATTATTGTTTTGATATTTTTATGTAAATGGTAACTCTGTAGCAGTGAAGTCTTGATTTTTTTGCAACATTTTTTGAAAAAATTTGTGATTTTGTCCCCTACTGAATTCGTATCCTCTACTGAATTTTTGAGCATTTTCCAGCGAAATTCAGCGTATAATTCAGTGCGATTTTAGATGACGAAGAGGAATACGAGGAGAATGACGAGGACAGCGGACAAGGCGAAAACTGACACCATAAACCGCCAAGTGCGTGAACTGAACTCTCCATCTCGATTTTATTTTCATTATTATTGGACGTTGTTGTGTGCGCGAAATGAACCCAATCTCATCCGTCGCGTAAGGCCGAATCCCCCCTTCACCCTACTTTTCTCTCTATTGTCCAATATAGCCCACTGATCAAAATTACTGTTTTCCCCCGATTACTGAGCATATTGGTGGTTGAGTACGGAGAAGAAATATTTTTTTACAAAACACTCAATTTTTACGGCCCACCTTTATACAATACTCCCAAAAATGTCTTGCCCAATTATCTCGATTTAATTTCATCACGTGAACCACAATATATTTCGGCGTGTAAATACAATGTATGACTACTGTATCGACTTTTATTTCTTCTCAAGAGTAAATCCTTGCTTTTGATTGTATTTTTTACCCAATTAAATGTGTTATAAAGGATTTTCTTTTGTTTATTGGACTCGAATTTACTTTGAAAAATAAATCTATACTGATACTTTCGTGCACAAGCTAAATACGTAAATTTTGTTGCTATCGATTCCGAACATTTTTACCTCGACCATTCATTCAAGTTTTGTTTTTGCCAAGCTTTTTTTCACTTATTTTTTTGGAAAAAACAGCCAATTTTTTGGTGGAAAAAATGTAATATTAGGTTATTTAGTAAATTTTGCCATAATGGAAAAGGTTATCAAGCGTCAATCTCCCAGCGAATTTCTGAAGCAAATTGTCGGAAAACCGGTTGTGGTCAAGTTGAATTCAGGCACAGATTATCGAGGTAATATTTTTGATTAAATTAAATGCTTTTGGTTCTCCAATTTAGTATTGAAATGTGATTATGAATTAATACGAGGAGTGGAGAGGACAGAGGACAAGTCGGTTCAACTGCATCAATTTTTTATAACTTATTTTTTGCAATCCGGATCTTTGTTAAACCTTTGTTAAAACACTAACCCCCTGGAAAATTTTTGGGCCCGCCACTGACTTTCAGTAATCTTTTAGTAGAGAATGAAAGAAAATTAGAAACTCTAGTGAAAATTTTTATCAGATGGAGAATCAAAGAACTACCCAAAGCCCCGTCAATCGCAAATGTGTAATTGTTGTAATTGCGAATTGTCTTTTATAGGTATTTTGTCGTGTTTGGACGGTTTTATGAACATAGCGCTGGAGCAGACGGAGGAGTACCTCGGCGGCCAGCTGAAGAACAAGTACGGCGACGCCTTCATTCGCGGCAATAATGTCCTCTACATCAGCACACAAAAGCGATAGTAATCCCTCAATAAACGAACGAACGAGGGGATGGCCGCGAGGAGGAAGGAAATTCGAAAATCTCATCGTATATTTTTCTCTCTACAAATACTACGGTTCCAATAATAAGTTGTTGATTTTTAATGTTTTTACGCTTTTTTTGAAAAGGTTTTTTAAATTCTTTGCTTTAATAATATGAATTTTAGAACTTTTAAAATTCAAAAAATTTAATCGAAATTTTAAATTGTATTTTTTTTTATTTTTTGAGTATTTACTGCATTTGGAAAAAAAATTGGAAATCAAATAAAATTAAGTTTTCTATTTTTATGAAATTTCAATTTTGCCAATGCATTGGGCATTATCTTAAGGAATTTTTTTATTTGAACGAGTCTTTTCGATTTTTTGAGCAATTTAGACACCATTCGAGTATATATTGCGTTTGAGTTTGTTGACCATTTGTTTTGTTTTTAAAAGTATTTGAAATAAATTCTTGACAATAAATAATCCAAATTTCTACTCCAATAAAGTCAAAACAGATAAAGTCCAAACTCACGGCTACCGCGCCAATATGTCAAGANATTCGAGTATATATTGCGTTTGAGTTTGTTGACCATTTGTTTTGTTTTTAAAAGTATTTGAAATAAATTCTTGACACGATGCTTACAGGCTTACAAATTTTTAAATGAATATTTAATTTTTTCAACTGGGCCGGCCCGATCAAGCGTGTAAGTTACAGCATTTTGTGGACAGCTACACAGTTTACAATCGGTTTTTGACGGTTTAGCTTACTCATTATTTATTGAAAAATTATCCTGAAATATTGGTGGCTATGAGTAATCGCGCAGGTGCGCTTTTGACGGAATTTCTCTTTGTTTGTGATGAGAATGCGAAGATTTTTCTACTTTTTTCTGATTGTATTGGTTGATTTTGTTATAATTGATTGACCTGAGGCAATTAACGTGATTTGGATATATGTGTACATACATATCTGCTTTCGCGGAGTAAAGATGAAGAATGTTTGATGGTTTTTGGTCAGTTGTGAGAAAAATTGCTCAATTTTTGACGCGATTATTTGGGGGGAAAAATTCAATTTCAAGATAGAATTTAAATTCTCACACGTACATATATGTGCATATGTATGTGAAACATTTTTTTCATTTTTTATGTCACACTTTCAGCTAGTTCTTCAACATTTTGTTTCTCTATTATAAATTAGGGTGGCTCAGACCCACTTTTTTCCATGCTTTTTTGGGTTCAGAAAGGGTATAAAATTTTAGTAATTTTCAAAAAGAAAATTTAGGCCAAAATTTTTTTTGCCAAGTTTAATTTTCTGATAAGAATTTCTGACTTTTCAACTTGTTAATTTATTTATTTTTACAACTGGGCCGGCCCGGCCTCGTTCGTTCGTGTAGGGCTTACTATGGACCGGCCCGCTAACCATATAAATTATATAATAGCCTATACTAGCCATACATACAGCAGTACTGCTATGTATTCTGCGGTGTATTTATTGGATTGGCGGATAGCTTTCCGCAAAAAGTAAAATTTAAGATTGAAAGTTAATGTAAATAAAATAGTTCGGACACTATAAAAAAGGGTTTCTGGTTAAGGTAAAATATGTTTCGCTTAAATTATTTTGCGGAATCCGTCAACCTAATATGTACATACTGTAATACACTCTGTTGCATAATTATAACACTGAAAATTAAAATACCGTAAATTAGTGCCTAATTCCAGTTAATCGCGGGGTTCCGCTGTGCAAATATCAAGAAAGCCGCTTTATTATACTCCCTGAGAGGAGAATTTTGGGACTTCCCGCGTCATTTTCGTCGAATTTCGTTCACATTTCAACACGATAACGCGACCATTCACGCCCACAAGTGTACCCCAGACTGGTTACAGCAGCGGCGCATCGTTGTTATGAAGTGGCCGGCTTGTTTTCCTGATTGCAATCCGATAAAAAATTATCGTCTGTCACGTTTATGCCGAAAATCGTCAATTTTGATCGATTGCGAGCCCGAACGGCGCCATTTTAGAGACTTAGGAGAGCATCGAACCTCTGGCACAACAGAAGCTAATTGACAGTACGGAAAATAGCATTTTTACAGTAATTAAAATAAATAGCGGCCTTACTGGATACTAATAATTGTTTTTTGTTACAATGTTTCGGTTTTGTAAGTTAATGTTAGGGATTTGGGCCAATAAATTAAAAAATTCCAAGGGGCGCGTATACTTTTGCAACGGGCAAAAATCGGTTTTTACCGATTTTTGAGCGTAAAACTCAACAAACCATCACCATTTTGTACGAAAATTATTTTTTTGTCATGGCAAATAGGCTAGTAAAGTTCATTTTACAGTAAACTTTCTCAGTTTTTCAAAATCCTCATTTTTTGGGGGACGCGTATAATTATGCGTATAATTATGCAACTGAGTGTAGAAGTTTAGTTCATCGAATGACTTATTTACTAGGGGAAAATACGGAATACAAAAAAATCGGGTGAATTTGAAAATGAATTTTTGTCAATACTTTAAAGCGGAGCTACGGCGTCGCGTCTTCGGCTTATGTTGGTTTAGCGGATCTGAAATGAATGGCTTTCCTCTTCTAAATTTTATAAACAAATTTCAAGCTTACCAATTTGACCGGCTAGAAGGAGCGAATTTCTGCGAAATTCGAGTCTATTCATCCCCTGAATGAATTGAATGCAAGTGACCACCAAATATATAGTGTAAAATACTGCAATACTCAGCGAAATCATCGAAATGATCACCAGTATTAAGCGCATAGCTTCTGACGGCTCTTCCTAAATTTGTGTATTACATTAAAAATGATTATTAAAAAATTGTTCTTTATACATATATGTATGACATACACTTATCAAAATAGGCTTCTAAAGCGAAAAGAAAATGTTAAGACGAAAAATGGGAGTTTTAAATCTACAAGTGAATCTACCTGTTCAATTTTATTAACCTGTTTTGGCATTGGGGTGGTCATCGTTTTTGGTTTTCTTCGAACCGATGTAATTGCTTCCGATTCGTCCTCATCTCTCCGTTCGATTACGCACATTGTGATTCCAAACACCTGAAATGTTCAAGTACTAAGTATAATTTGAACTCTACTGCTATTTTAGTATTACGGTAGGTCAGCATAAAATGAAGGGGGCAGATATGCACAAATGTATCATATCATTTCCAAAGGTAAATTGTACAAAGTTGTATGAATTTTAATGCATCACAATTCCAGGTTTAGGATAAACGTTTCTCAGCATCAGATTGTGAGTATGTAAATAATGCATATGTTTTAATTCTATTTTTGCATTACCGTTACGGTGGGCACACAAAAAAGCAATACCGCAATGAAAATTATGAAGAATACTCGAGTAATGAGCGTCGGATACATCAACCTTTCTCGTAACCATCTAATTCCCAGCAAAAGCATTATCGATGTGACGAATATGAGAATGGTAATAAATATAAGGGATACGTAAAATATAAAAATATCATCATCCACCTTAAATCGGAAATTTAAGCTGGACGGTAAACAAAAATGAACTTTCTAGCTCATTTTAATCTGGAAAATACCTTTTCACCGGATTTCAGAGTTCGATGAAAATGAATGACGCTGGCAAGTAAACAAATGAAAGACACTATGATTTCGACTACGCTGATAATAGTCAAACCCGTAGATATTCTAAAACAACAACATTGCCACTTCTCGTGCCGTGGATTGAAGTCCATTCTTAACCTAAAATTCACTTCTACATGATAATCAGTTTGTAAAAATTTCAACATATCGGCGATTTAACTGAGAGAAAAAGTGATACTTAACCGAAAAAAAACTTGTTTTGACTACCTAATTCAACAAAGTCAATACAACACAATTTATGAAAACAATGTTAATGAAATGATCAGACGTGTTTTGATATTTTTATTGGCGGATTAATCAGCTGGTTGGCCTAAATTTATTGGCGAAGTTTTCGTATTATTTCCTTTATTTAATGCTGAATTGGTCTGGAGTGCTTAAAAATAACTTATAAAAAATCCATATCCGCAAGATTTTTCTTCATTTAAAATAAAAGTTCATTTTTTTCTTCATCAAAGTTTTCCTTAAATTGAATTTTTTGGATTAATTTACATCTTATTTATTTTCCATCTTTCATTTATTTTTTAAAAGTTATTTTCGATCTTTCATTTTCATCTTATGGTCCCATTACATTAATTTTTAACCTGTGGTAACCGTATTACGGTAGTTTAAAACAATCAAATTTTTGTAAACTGTTTAAAAACCACAATTATTGTAGGAGAGGCATGTTACTGTAATTGGACCTTTTTGAATTGTTTATGACATCACACAAAATAAGATCGATGTGTATGCAGACTATTTTTCTCTGTTAAAAAATTTAAAGCAAAAAATAATATATCAATAGTGGTACTGCCGTCTCCAACAGTGTTGGTTATATAGCTTATTGTACCGGAATTTGGAACAAAACATAAAAGTTATAAAAAGCGTAATGATTGTTTAAAATGTGATGGTGCACCGTTAGCATTGAATTAAAGAAATAAATATAAAAAATGAATGTAAACAATGAGAATTGGCAATTGATAATATATGATGTCGAAGTGATTGATAAATTAATTGTGTCCGTTTGGATTTTTTATTTTGTTTTGATGTCAAATGATTTTTTATTCCGCTTTACCTAATAAAATAAAAGCCATTATTTTAAAATATTTATGTATTTCGAGATTCATAAAAATTTGTAAAGGCAAAACATATTTGAGCTAATTCTCCCAAAATATACAAATAAGTGGAATTTTATATTTTAAATTATGAATTATGCGGCTTTATTGGCCTGCCATATTGTAGTAAGCAATGAGCCGTGTGAGTTCCGTCTTTTGGTCCACGGAGTGAAAGACGTACGGTGCGGAGAGCAAAATGCCCAAAGTACCGCCCAATGTAATACCAAAGAAAATATAAAGCAAAAATCGGTCGATCACCATCGCCACATATTTCCAATCGTCACGATGCTGGAAATTCACTTTGTCGGCTTAAATCTTTTAACCAGCCCACATATACTTACCATTTTGACCTCTTCGACCTTTTTCAAATGATCAGTAATATATTCGATGGCTTCGATAGCGCGCATTGCGTCTGCACTTAGCGGATAAAACGCGTTGGTCGTCGCGAGTTCCAATTGTTTAGCAACATCCGTGTGCGTGAGTTCACAAGATGCCGATGATTGACAACTGAGGAAATAAATTTTATTAAAAATTTAATCTTTTTATGTCTTTTTTGCTAATTACTTTTTTGTGCGTATTTCTTTCTATTTCTCTGTTATCTCTTATAGTGTCAGTATTATATAATATTTTTCTTTCTTATTTCTGACTTTTAAATTGCATAAAAATTTTTATTTGTGTCCTTTATTTATCTAATAATTCTGCTCCAATAGAATAACAAACTTGGGCATCATGTTGTCGGAGGAGGGGCAGAGGGGGTGATGCTGGGCTGGATTGATGGTGGTAAATTCGCCCAATCCTGGCAAAGTCATCATTCCGTTCTTGGTTTGAGCATTTTTTACAATTTTTCGAATTGCCGGTTTCGGACGTTTCATGCACAACAATCGTGGCATTATCTAAATAAAAAATTGCAAATTTTCATAAATTTAATAATAACCAAAGAGGTTTGGAATAAATTTCAAATAAATCGACCTTGAGAAACACAGTCCTCACCCAGCCGGGCATACGGTGGGTAGTGGGACCACGAAAATAAACGTTGATGATGATTACGGTCACAAGGATTGTAATCACATTGAGCACAAAAGTGAGCAATAAATATTTCGCCATTAATGGAATCGTCGATGAGGTCGGAGGCAAAATTTTTGAAACCAACAGTAAAAAGACCACGATAGAAAGCAGTACGGAAATTGTCAGCGTCATTTTTTCGCCTGAAAGATTGTTAACAATTCAACAATAATTAAGTAAAAATCTTACCGGAATCTGTCGGTAAAAAGAATACGGCCATGCTGAGGAAGGCCATGAGTACTGTAGGTATAATTAGCACTACGGTGTAGAACAAAGTTTTCCTTCTAAAAAATTTCAATATTTTGTGCATGTTGGTTAAGCAACTGCAATAAGTCACAGGTTGTACTTACCGTATTCTCAACTGAAATTCAATGCGTGAGCGTTTGTTGACGAGTGAGGCCGGAGCATCCATCACGTCCCAGATTGAGCTAGGAGCATATTCACTCAAATCAATCCATTCTGCCTTTTCAAATTCCAGTTTGATTTCATTCTCATTATACTAAACATTTTGATTAAAGATTATATGTACATATAATCTTTCTCGTTCCCTTTTCTACTTTTTGAGCCGCACCATACTCCGCCACAGTATAATACATTTAATACATAAAACTCTATGATACGATGAATACTGTAAACTTATTTAAAGCTTGTCAATTTTCATTTGTTTAATTATTAGAAATTTTTAAATTAAAAGTCAAAAAGCTAAGATTTTATAAATATTCTAAAAAATAATAAAAATTTAAGTTTTGACAAATTTTTGATTTTCGGCAAAATTTTTCTTTCAATATTTATCGATGCGATTTACAAAATTGAAAATTTATTTTCAATTTTAAATTTACTTTCAGCTTATCGAAATATAATCAAAATTTAATTTGTAGAACGGAAAATTATCTTACCGTCCATGACCCAAATATTAAATGACAAGTTTGCTCGTCAAACGGAAAGAACTCGACATCTAAACTGATAAATAATGTTTTTTTCCATAAAAATTCAAACCTTACGAAAAAACAGATACATACCGATAATACAAGAGCTTTTATAAATGGCCGGCGGTACCCAAAGCATGTCGCCGCGATGGTCGATTACCACATTACACATGAACGATACTTCGTAATTACCATCAGCGCTAAACACAGAAAGTGCATCATTTAATTAATAATACTGTATGATTTATGTACACACATAATACTATTGAAAAATCTGATGCCTCTAATGATACAT
>SAUE01000031.1:112387-130007 GCA_009724625.1 Deladenus siricidicola | reverse complement strand
CTAAAAAACCTCAGTGCGTCATCTCCTAAAAAACCTCAGTGCGTCATCTCCTAAAAAACCTCAGGTGGGGCGTCTCTTAAAAAACCTCAGTGCGTCATCTCCTAAAAAAAACTCAAATTTTTAAAGTTACTTTAAAAAATTTTGCATTTATTTTAAATTTTAAGAAATTTTTTTATGCATCCGAAAGCTGCACAATCTGGTGATAATTTTTAAAATTTATTTTCTTTGCAAAAACATTCGTGTCTTTTGCATTTATTTTTCGTCATCTCCTAAAAAACCTCAGTGCGTCATCTCTTAAAAAACCTCAGTGCGTCATCTCCGATACATATGTGTACATAGAACTAAAGTTTACTGTAAAATATATTAAAGTGAGAATAAAATATTTTTAAACATGTATTAAAAATAAATTTTGATGTCTTTGATGGCAGGATATTTATAAATAATGTTATTAATATTAGATCACGTACTTATTGAAAAGCACAATATCTGGAAGCCAAACTTTGTCGGGTGCCACGCGAATTTCTTTGATGCCTCCGTAATTCACTGGATTCCAAGTCATTTGAAAGTCCTTCCATTTCAGCGTAAGCCACACATTCGTGTGCATAATTTGATCACGCTCATCCTAAAGAAATTCATGCCTTCCTAAATAAATATATGCATGCGCAAACGATGAATACCGACCACATTGATGAGCAGAACCAACTGAAGCGCCATGCGTACAATTATGGGAATGTCGGAGAGATTTTTCACCGGTTGAATGAGGGAATTGTAGCCGCGAAAAACATCGACCATTAGCCTTTCCTCGTCATCCGATGCCGTAACTACATAGTTCTTATCGCCGGAGAAGAAGAAACCTTTCATAAGGAATATGACAGTGAATGAAATTAGAAATTTGAGCATTTTGAAGGTGTTTTGATAAAAATAATTCGCAATTATCATACAAAATTACTCCAGCTAGTGTTGGCCTTTCTTTGCGAAAATGTTCTAATTTGCATTAAGCCGGTCCGGAAAAGTACACATAATTTTTTAATAATAATTCCTCGAGAGTTTTTGTTTTGCATTTTGAGAGTTAAAACGCAAGTGGCGTTTCCATTTTTCTTTGGACTCTTTCTTTCTTTTCTACTGTTAATCTGTGAACAAGTGCTTTTAAGTTTTTTTGTTTCACATTTTCTTATGCTGTGGTATTTTTGCATTGCTCTTTAATAAAAGAAAAGCTTGGAAATCACTCAATCTCTTAGCTATGTATAAAATCAAAAATTTGCAGTTCACTTGGAATTTTTTGCATCGCTAATATACCAATAAAATCATTGCTAAATTGATTTTATGTAAAATATATTATGCAACCACAAACAAAGAAAAAAAACGAATCAAACGATTTATGAAACAAATCGTAAATTGTAGGTTACAGAAGTCTATAAACGATTCATTTTTACGATTAATATTTTCATTTTCCTCCAAAATTTCGCAAAATTTATCGCAATATTTTCAAATTGAAATCCACACGGAAAGTGGCACTTTGGAATTTATTTGAAAATATGTGGTCGTTGTGGCGTCGTTGTTATTATAAGAATTAAGAATTTTCTTGTTGAATTAGCACAGGGGCTGTGATAGCATACCCATACGTATATGGATTAGCATGTTTTCAAATAATTAGGGATAGGGGCCTCGGGCAGTATCCCCATATCCGTCAGGTACACCGGATGCGCGTAAGCATTTTCCTTCGCAAAACTGACCCACTTCTTTCTTATTATTGCACGTTAAGGCAAAAATTTACGATAAATTTGGCTCAGACAATAAAGCTTCGATTTTATTTTTGATATTTTAGAAGAAAATTACCGCTTGATGGAGAGATGAAATTGATTTATGTATTGAAATTATGCGTTTTGGCCGCTTTTGTAGCAACTATAATTACTGGGTTACTCTTTGTTATACAATCATCAGACGAACAAGAGGTTTTTTTTATTCATTCGAACATAACATTAATTTGAACACTTTTAATCAAATATGCCGGCATTTTAGAAGCGTGCACACGCCAAGGATGTGTATGGAAACTATGTGAAGGATGCTGTAAATCTAGCAAATTATCCCAAATTTGACTCCAGAAAGCAAGAGATGGAGAAAAAGAAAGTATCCGAGAAAGATGTAGATACTAAAAGCGTGGAGAGGGAGGCGGAAGTCATTCGACCGCCAATAATTGAGTTTGTGCCGGTCGCGGAGCCAACGACAACTACACCGTCCACCACGACAACAACCACTACACCACCCCCGCCGATGAAGACGGCCGCCCCGCCTGAGACGATAGCGCCGAAAGTTTTGCAAGAACTAAAAGAGGTAGATTTTATTTTAATATCGAGTACTGGCACTTGCGAATTGCGTGAGATTTATTTTATTTTTTTGTGTTTTTGTTTTTAAAAATGTATTAAAATATAAATATTTTCAATTTTATTATGAAATATTTTATTTTCTTTTGCTATTTTTATAGTAAAACATTACTTAATAATTTTTTAATTGCTTTCAGACTTCTCGCGTACCGTCTGTACACATATTTTATTATCCTTGGTACGGTTCTCCAACGTTCAACGACGGGAAATACTATCACTGGAACCACATGCGCTTAAGACCAGACGGTAGCAAATCGGATAATCCGAACGGTATTGCTTTTTTGTTAAAAAATAGAACTTTTAATTATTTGTATGTATCGAGAAAATAAATATTTCAATATTTTTTGGCGAGAAAGAAAGTTTTAGATATTTTTCAAAGTCAAAAAAACTTAACTGAAAATTGAAGGAAATTAAATTTTTATTTTACTTATTTTGGAAGCACTGCATTTTATTTTTGAAAGTTTTTAAATATTTTTTATTTTTACAATTTTTCATTTTTACATTCAAAGAATTTTTTTAATATTTTTATATCGTATTTTATTGTGATTTGAGATTTAAAAAAATGAGAACTTATCAAAGCTTTTCAGACCATCACAATCCACCGGACGACATCGCGGCCGTGCGCTATCCGCTCCTAGGTCCGTACAGCAGCCGTGATCCGGTCGTCATCGAACGCCACATGAAGTGGCTGTCTAGCGCCGGTGTGGACGTTGTCTCTGTTTCGTGGTTCCCGAAGGACAAGTCGGACATGGCCGGCGAGCCGCTGGACGCGCTGATTCCCGCGCTCCTCAACGCCACCGCCAAGTTCGACATGAAGTTGAACTTGCATCTCGAACCGTACGCGGGGCGAAGTGCGGCGTCAATTCGTAACGATATTGAATACATTCTCACCAACTACGGTGCGCATCCCGCCTTTTATCGCACGACGCCAAAGGCGACGACCTCCGATAAAACATTGCCACTTTTCTACGTTTACGATTCGTACCTCATCGATTCCGAGGAATGGCAGAAAATTTTGCTACCGAACGCGACTTTGACCATTCGCGGCACGGACTTAGATTCGCTGTTAATCGGTAGGTCTTTTTTCATATTCATATTATCCCGATTTGTTTTTTGGCATAATTTAATTTTAATACACATATATATGTAGTGATATTTTTTCTCGGATTAATAAAAATTAAGTAATGCAGTTATGGGCGATTTTGTATTCGCGTTATTACGGTTAAATGGAATAGATTTGATGTGAATATTTTTTTCTTTTTTATTTTGACTGTAAAAGTTTAAAAAATTGAGTAGAAATGGATGAAGAGGTTGTTCGGATTATTTTGTGTCAGCATGTACGTGAAAAATTTTAGGTCTTTACGTGAAAAAGGGTCACGAGGTGAGCTTGAAGCGAGCCGGATTCGATGGGCTTTACACGTATTTTGCGGCCGAAGGTTTCTCCGACGGCTCAACGGTAGCGAATTGGCCGGCGTTGAGTACGTTTTGCGCGAAAGAGAATTTGCTTTTCGTTCCGTCCGTCGGTCCAGGCTACGACGATAGCGCCGTAAGACCGTGGAACTCGAAGAATAGCCGGCCGCGAGATAACGGCGACTACTACAAAGAACACTTTAAGATGGCGCACACTGCCAAGGTGAGTAGTAGTTGGCATGTGCAGTTTTTATGGTTTATTTTTTGATCGAAGAAAATTTTGAGTTGAATTTTTTTTTGAAATTTATTTGTTAGAATAAATGAAATACTATAAAGTTTAGAGAAATTACGATTGATTGCTCTAGGATTTAATTTTTCTAATAAATTTTAAGGCTGACATTGTCTCTATTACGAGCTTCAACGAATGGCACGAAGGCACGCAAATTGAGCCAGCCATCGCGTATACGGCGACGAGTTCCAACAGTACCGTCTACCCGCCCTACGAAAAGGGGCCAGAGCAGTACCTGGAGATCACGCTCGAGATGATCAAAACCTATTTTACGCCCCACAGCGAAAATATTCCTATGCAAATTGCCAGAGTAGTCTAAGAAGCCAGAGTGTGTTGTGTGTGTGAGGGGGTCAATGGACAACGGGTTTACTCTTGCTTCACTTTCGCCAATGTTTTCGCTATTGTAAGTGGTTTTTATGTTTTCGTTTTCGCTATTGTAAGTGGTTTTTTCAAATGTTTATGTGAAGCTGTTACTGTTTTTCTCATTTTTTCCTTCTTTCAGAAACTTCATTTTCCACTCGCTTTTATGAATTGCAATTTAGAAAATTATGAGCGATTTTGGAAAAAATTTCGATACAAAAATAATATTGCTTTTGAATGGTTTTGAACTTACTTTTTGTAGCCTTATTCGCGAAATTCGCCCATTAAAAATATTATTGTGTTTTAATTAATCAGCGAAATGACTCATAATTTGTCCTTTTCGGAGCTAAAATTTTTCCTGTGATGGCATTTATGGTTTTGTTTTTGTAAATATTTGCCTCGTTTGGGTTATATTAAAAATGTTTCCGAATGTCCTTTTCTCTATTTTTCACATATTCACAAATAATTTTTTGTTGCGAATGACTTCAAATTGTATATATTTTGATGGAAACATTTCTATTGTGAGGGCAAGTGTCCTTCTCTCTTACTTACATATACATATAATATATACGAGCCGAAGCGAATAAAAACAGTTTAAAAATTAAAATTTTTAAATATTTATGGCACAAGTCGTTCTGCATTTTTGAGTCTGCCAATTTTTGGTTGAAATTTTTTGGAAAATCGTGAAAAAATATAATTTCTGTTGGTTTTTGTCTATACTTGATTTTTTGAAATTTTTTGTTTTTACGTTGGAGCGTATATAAACAATAAAAAATTTCCATATTTCCATATACATTCGCATCATGCCTTAAATTTGGAATTTTTTGGAGTGTTATGATAAATTTAACGGAAATTAAATTGAATTTTTTACAAAACGGAATTTTTTCTCTCGTTAATCTGATTGCAACAAATTTGAAAAAACATCGTCATACAAAACAAAAAAGTGATCCCAAACGTCACGTGAACCTGACGTTGATCGAAAACAGATTTGCATAATTTTGCCATTGAATAAACAGGTAAGTTAAATATGGTTCATGTTAAAAAAGTTATTAAAAATTATTATTATGATTACATGTAATGGGAAGTAATTCGTATAATTAATTTATCGCAATGTCAGCTCATCCCCACTTTTCGATACCGAAGATAGAGATTTCGGATGCGGATAACCTCGAAAATCCACCACAGCTCGACAATGGTGATGTGGGCAAAACGAGGACGAAACCGCCGCGCGACAATTGGGCAAACAAATCCCAATTCCTTATGGCCTGCATTTCTTTTGCGGTTGGCTTGGGAAATATTTGGCGTTTTCCTGCGCTCGTCTACGAACACAATGGCGGTTAGTGTTTTTTTATTGTTGCAATTTTTGCTATCTTACAAAAAAATTACCGATTAATTTTTACGTTTTCAGCCGCGTTTCTCATACCATATTTTGCTTGTTCGTTTATAATCGGGTTTCCCATGCTCTACCTCGAGCTTAGCCTTGGCCAATACGCGAAAGTGGGACCGGCGGTTTTATACGGGCGCATGTTCCCATTCCTGCAAGGTATTCGCTTGTATAATCGGTATTTTTCCATGTTTCCGACCGGAATTTTTCCACATTTTAGGCCTTGGTTGGGCGATGGTGTGCATGACGGTAGCTGTCAGCATCTATTACAATATGCTGGTGGCGTGGATCATTATCTTCCTTTATACGGTGGTTAGTGGCGGATCGTATCAATGGTCATCCTGTGCAAATTCCTTCAATACCCAATGCAAGTTCTAAATTCCGTAGATGACTGATTCCAAACTGGTGTTGACTTTTCTTACTCTCTTAACCTTTCATTTCAGATTGTGTTTCGTTGATGGAGGATGCGAGATGCACCGAGAAGTTATCCACCGATGAAAGCTCTCAACCTGCGTTTTATTTCAACGGATCGTGCTTCTTTAATTCGAATCAGGCAATGCTTGATAAGACCAAAGCTTTTTTCACCGATCACGCGGCCGTTAGTCCCGCCGAAGAATTCTTTGAGTAAGACCGATTACATCTTCGAAATCTACAATTTTCAAATGTTTACAACTTTTTCTTTTCCAAATATTTTGAACACAAAATTATATTATTTATAAAGCAAGTTTACTGTAGGAATTACATATTGGAAAAATCGCCTACGGTAGACTCGCTAGGCGGTTTGAATGCGAAAGTGACGGTAGCGTATTTCTTCGCCTGGCTGACCACCGCGTTGGTGCTTTTTAAGGGCGTGAAAGTGATTGGGAAAGTGGCGACGTTAACCGCCACCATTCCCTACGTTATCATCGCGATTTTGTTTGTGAGGAGTGTGACGCTGGAGGGGTCGATGCTCGGCTTGAATTTCTATTTGTTCGAGCCGGATTTTAGCACAATTTGGGACTTTGCGGTAATTTGAGTATATTGTACATATATGATATATATGAATGATTGGGGATTTTTGAAATAGTTCAAAAAATCATATAGAATGAATAATTGAAAATTAATTTTTTTTTACTTAAAAATGTTGAATTTCACGATCAACTTTTTATTTTTTATTTATCTTCAATTTTTAACTATTTTTTATCACTTTGTTTTATTATTAATGTGTATAATTCTGGATTTTTTTTCAAAAAATATAACAAATAAATGATAACTGCATTTAGGCGTGGAGAGCGGCAGCCACTCATGTGTCCTACAGTCTGTCGGTGGGTTTTGGCGGAATAATCGCTTTAGCCAGTTACAATCCGCCAAATCACGATTGCTTCCGTGACGCGGCCATCATCACTCTCGCTGACGCATTTATGAGTATTTTTGCGGGGAGTTCCGTGTTTTGTGTTCTTGGATTTATGGCACATAAGCTGAATGTGCCTATCGATGAGGTCGTCCAAAGCGGTACTTTTTAAATATAGGAGTATGCACTTGCACTTTTATATTAAAGTATTGACTATGTTTTATGTGGGCCACTAATGATTTTAGGGAGGAGAAGGAGATACATCTTTCATTTTTAGCTATTTTAGGTAAATTGTGTGACAAATTTTTATGCTTTCCTTTAATTAGCAAAGATTTGCGGCAAAATTTTGGTCCCGTTATAACAAATTCTTTTATTGTTTTTAACGGCAATTTTTTACTGTTTTTATAAAAAAATTCGTGTTTTTATTTTGTCATGTATTTATTTATAGGAACTGGATTGGCTTTTATCGCATATCCCGAGGCGCTCAGCAGAATGCCTATTTCGTGTAAAATTTTTTTTGCTTTATACTTTTTTAAATATATTCTCATTTTTATTTTGGCGTAAATAAACTCAGAAAGCATTTATTTGGCTAAGGAACCGCACCGCAAATTTGATTTTCATCAAAATTTGAAAGTTCGAACAAGAATGGATTTCCCCCCTTTTATAGCACTAAGGTTTAAGGAGGCTTAACGGATTTCAACCTTTTATAGCACTAAGGTCCAACTCCATTAAAAATGACCAAAATCAAATTCCTCCCATATAGGTGTCCGCGACCCCATGGAAGGTAGGGCTTTTTATTTCATATTTTTAGGGTTTTGGGCGTTTTTGTTCTTCGGTATGCTTTGGATTTTGGGTATCAGCTCGCAGTTCGGTTACGGTGAGTGCATGTGTACCGCGTTGGCCGACCAATTTCCCGTCTTGAGGCGAAATCGCGCTAAGATGACGTTTGCGCTATGTGCAGTTTTGTACATATGTGGCTTAATTCTTTGCACGAGGGTGAGTTTTGTGCTATAATTTTCGAAAAACAAGAAAGATTTTCACAGCTTTTTAGGCGGGAATTTTTTATTTCAATATTTTCAACGACTACAGTTGTTCATTCGCACTCACATTCGTTTTGTTTCTTGAGACGATTTTGGTCTGCTATGTTTACGGTTATTTTGTTTGGCTAGTTTTATTTGTTTTTGAATATATTTTTCTCAATAACCAAGAAAAAAGTTTAGGCTATAAAAATTATATAGACGATTTGCGAACAATGTTCGGCAAACCCGTTAATAAATTTTCGGCTTTGTTTGGCCCCACTGGCTCCTACATGTCTTTTGCGTGGCGATTTTTGTGTCCAATTCAGTCAGCGGTAAGATTTTTTAAGCGGTAGTGCTACATATTACTGTTGTAATGCTTTGAAACGAAATGAAATGTTTCAGATTATATTTTCGTTCAGTCTTCTCACACAGATTACCTACGATCTTACGTATGGTAAGGGAAAGCGTTTGTACGTTCTGCCGCGATGGTGTATCGGCTTTGGCTGGGTGCTGTCGATTGTTCCCTTACTGTGCTTTCCGTTATTTATCGCCTACAGAGCGTATGTTTTCCGACGCGATCATCAAGTAGGTCAACAAGAGAAGATTTTAATCTTTTCGATTTTTTAAAAATTTATAATTCCCTCTTTTGTAATATATACTTCAACTAATACGAATTGTTTTAGAGCTCCGCGGAATTGTTTCGAGTACAGCCGAAGTGGCCGTCCTACGAGCGACTTCTACGCCACAGACATACACCCTTCTTGTTTTCGCTGCTGCTGCGTAGTCGGCGTCAAATCGTCTTCCCCATGAGTTCGTCCGCGGCGAACAACAGCTCTTGTGCCATCGTGCAGTCGACGCTCACACCTTTCAACGGCACGTCGACCGCGTCGTTGAGCAGAAACAATACCGGTGTAGATTTTTCGAAGAACTCCACTGAAAATGGCTCAATAAACCAGACAAAAGTTTAACCAAAGTTTTAAACTTTTATTTCAAGAGTTTTTTCAATTTTTAAAAATCAAGGATACATTTCATTTTTTTATTCGTTTTTGAATTTGAAAAAATACACTGAAATTTTAAATTGTAGAATGTTATATTAATTTTTAAGACCATTTACATAATTAACCGAACTTTTGTGAACAAAACTGAATGGAAAACAAGGCCGAATATTGTAGTAAAGTATTTGTATATTCTTGAAGCATTTTGAAATTTATTTTTAACCTATTACCCCTTGCCCCAAAAAGTAAGAAAACAACATATCGTTGGTTGTGCGAAGTTAAAAATGAACAATTTGTTTCATTCTGCCTGCCAATCCGTTAGCCGATAATGGAAGTTTTTTCCTCCTAAAAAAGGGAACGATCTTTCTTCTTTTGCGTTAAAATTATTGGCCTCTGGCATGCTACGCTTTTTGGCGTTCCGTTTAAAACTTGCAAAGGACAATTTTATGGGAGGCGTGGAGAGGGAGGGGAGCACAGGATATTGCTTGTTGGAGTGACAAAGGAAATAATGGACAACGGAAGCGTGGGGAAAATCTGTGAGATTTTTTCGGGAATTTATACTTTATATACTCGTGTCGATTATTTTTCGCTAAATTCCTTCGGGAGAAATCTTTAGAAAGCTTATTATGTGGGAGAATGTGCTCTGAATAAAATGTCTCGCTCGTTCGTTGTCCACAATGTTTAAACTGGCGTGGGATTAACGAAGATATATCGGTGGTAAAGCCAATCTAAACGGGATTTCAACATAAACAGGTGAATCTTCCATTGCTTTGCTCATCTTTTAACCTTTTTTTCGTTTTTTACTATATCTGTGATTTACTGTATATATAATTTCTATATTGTTTTACATCCAGTCTACATAGATTTTTTACTCAAATATGAGCTACCTAAAATGTGTGTTAGAATATGATCAGCCAAAATTGTTATTTTATTTTTGCGTTTTTCGCGTAAACAACGGTGTTCGAAAAGGTAAACGTTTCGGCATCATTTTTGACGCCATCGAGGAAGATTTTATGGCTTTAAATTTTGTGGTATTTTGTAAAAAAAATCATTCTAAGCGACGGGAAATATTGAGGATCGTGTTGAGACATTTTCGTCTTCCATATTAATAACAATACTACTAATAATATTCGGTCTTAGACTCAATTATTTTTATTATTAGTGGAAGACGAAAATGTCTCAACACGATCCTCAATATTTTGTTTGTTGTTTGGTTTTCCAACTACATTTCTAAATTTTTGCATATTTTCTTCAAATTGGCGCTTTGTAATTTCATGGATATATGGAATTCTTTAAGATTAACTCTAATATATTTAGAGCTAGCTAACCTCTTTGAATTTACAATTTTTTATTTAAATTTTTTTAAAGTTTTTGTTTGAAAAAAAACTAAAAAATTGAAATTTCCCAACGGCCAACATAATGATTTGCTCTTTTTTATACGTTAGTTATATGATTAGTTTCTATATGAGTTGGATGGAATCATTCGAACTACTTTTTTATAAGGGATGCCGGCTATTTATTAGCATAGTTACCATTTTGCACTGCCCATTCTCGAAATTCTTTATTTTTTTATAAAAAAATTAATTGTTGGCTGCCGGACATTTTTTGCTTTGTTTTTGGTGCACGATTCGTAATGCTGAAACAATGAATTATATATTTTTTTTTGTTTTTCTGAGCTTTTTTGAAATATCTTTGGTGGTGGTGGTGAGTTTGCGTTATCTACATAGTATGTAATGCCAATCTTATCCGACAAGGTATTCGGTTTATTAACTAGTTAGCTATATGTATAAGACCAGATGGATGTTTGTATGGCAACAAAATTGTCTTGTAATTTGAATAACAATGACAATTTTCTCTCTTCTTTCATCTCTATTTCACGCCTCTTTTTGGGCTTTGTTGTTGTGAGTCTGAATGTTTGAGTAGGACACGGTGAAATGTGAAAAAGTCACTCAAACAAAGTTTTGTGTGAGGTAAACCAAGTAAAAACGCAAACATATTTGGGAGGTTAATAATAATAACGACGCAAAATGCACGGAATTCCCTAGAGAAAAGTGCTAAGAAAGCGAAGAAGTGCGCTAGTGGGATAAGCGCCACAGGAAACTGAGAAATAGGGAAGGATTTGCCAGAATGTAAGGAAAATGTTTTTGAAATTTTTTTATTCAAGCGGATACCACAGAAGTTATTCCCGGCTTCTTGCTAACGGAAATAAATTTGAAATTTGATTAGGAATCTTTTTGGAATGTCTTTAAATTTTTTACATTTTATTATTCTTGACCACTTTTGCCATTAACCGTTTTTTAACCTTATTGAATTTTTTAGAAATTATTAATTTTACTAACATTATACGAAGTTTGTAGATGAGGATGTGACTATAAATTCATATTGGATTGCCAATGATTAAGCGAAAAAAGTTGAATTATTTGCACAAGAATGATTCCGCTTTATTGAATACTGTCGATCATGGAGCGGTTAAGTGGCGAACTACGGTGCAAAAAGAGACGAAAACGGCGTGAGGAAAGGGGAGATTTTGCTGGCGATATTTCGTCGTTGAGGCCGCGAAGCGTTATTCGAAAATTTTTGTTTATTCAATTGCCTTTGCTCTTTTTCGGGATTCTACTCGGTGCGCTGTCGAATTCGATTTTGCACCCGACTTTGGCGAAAAATCAGGTTTCTCTCGTTTTTTAAAGATTTGTTTGTTGCATATTATTTTTAGCATTTTGAGCCAACTAAAAAGGTCGAAATATTGCGCAAAAATATTTCGGGTACAACTGCTTACGGAGAGGAAAATTTTGTTGCTTTCGGCTGGGCGAAATGGTCGGGGTGGAGTTCTTGCTCGAAATCGGTGAAATGTTTTTTGTGTCATTTAGTCAGCTTTTTTGAAAATATTTGAATGTATTGTAGTGCGGCCGCGGTGTACAATATCAGTTGAGGCGATGTATGGATATACACTGTTCGGGTAAGGAAAGGCCGAGGATTTTTGGTTTAAAACATAAAACACTTTAATTTTTTTAATGGCAAAAAATAGTTTCCCAAATTTTTAAAATTTCAATTTTTAGGATCGTCAAGCAGGCACCGTATTTGCGAACTTTCAAAGGTTGACATTTATAAAATGTTTATATAAAACATTTATAATTCTAACTGAAAATATTAGAATTGCGCTGGAGGCGAGAGTTCTGCGCGCAGCGACGCGCAATTCGAATGCGATTTGCGAACGAAAACACTATCGCCACAACAAATCCACGCTCATTCACCGAAAAGGAAGAGAAAACAAACGTCCGTTTTGCCACCGGATGACCAATGGTTTCCCATTACGACCACAAATAATGTGGGTTCTTCTTCAAAATTGACGTAGATGGGGCTTTTTCCAATTCGTATTGTAGCAAAATTTTTGGATATGTATTACAATTAAAAGTTCAAACTTTTGGGTGAAGAAACATTGAAAACTTTTGGAATAAAAAGTCTTATTCTTTGGAAAGATTCATGGACTTATAACCTTCAGTGTTCGCTCAGTTGCCAATCGAAACGCAGCGGCGAAATTCATCATTTTGGCATTTCTTTGAAGGATGGCGCCAAATGTTATCTCACAGATTCCGATAATGCGGCTTGTCTCGAGGGGAGATGCCAAGTATTACTTAATAAATACTTCCATAATATGTTATACTAACAAGTCTTTACTTAATCGACGACTTGCATAACTAGGAATATTATCTAACTGTGTTGAGGTGGTGGGTTGCGACGGTGTGATCGGCTCTACTCTTCACGTCGACCAGTGTGGCCGCTGCGGGGGCGACGGTTTGGTCTGTGAGAAGCAGATTTTTCGGTGGAAAGACACACAGCAGTTTTCGCCCTGCGATAAGACTTGTGGCCCGAACAGTTTGTTGCACTTTCACTGTGGCTTTGCTTATGTATTTGGTTGTTGACGAAAAAAAACTTGGAACAATCCGAACAATGGAGAAATAATCTTTTAATTTTTTAAATAAGCTTTTTTTAATTGAAAATTTTTACTAAAAAAGTAATGATGGATTTTTGTAGGTATAAAGGTTTCTGTGTCTGTATGCGTAAATACGCTCACGAGGCGCGTCGTCCCGGAACGATTGTGCGCGGATCAAGCTCGACCACGCCCACAAGTGAAAATGTGCCCCTATATCGTGTGCCCGGCCAAGTAAGTTTTTTCTATTAATCTCATAAGATAATTGAGTAATTTGAGTATTATAAAATTTATTTTGTTTTTTTAAATATTTCACACTCGCGTTACTAAATTTGTTGTAGGTAAAAGATAATTTTAGATTTATTTGCAATTTTTATTTTATTTTTTTTTGTGAGAATTTTTTTGAAATATTTGCGTAAAAGTAAAGTGCCAACTTCATTCACTTAAACATTTTTTAATTCAATTATTTGACTTCTTAGAACTTTATTCTCTTTTTTAATTGACAATTTTTTGAGTGACTAAAAGAATTTTGCAAAAATTTAATTTGCACTGTAACTTTCTTATTTTCTCATGCAAAATGACCTCAGCGTCCACTCAGCGAAATAAATATAAATAAATGAATGAATGAATTTTCGCTCGCAAAAGTGATTTATTAGAGAGAAAAAAACGCAATGTGGGCATAATGCCAGGAATTAATGCCAACAAAATTTACTCCTTTTGGCGGTGGGAATTTTTTTGTGTTGAGTTTGGGAGAAGAATGGTATAGTGGAGCTGTTATCTTTTTTTTGGGGGGGGGAAGGAGGAAAAAACTCCTGCCCGAAATTAGTTTAGGGAAATTTCCGCTGCTTGGGTGTGGGGAAATGAGTTTGTGGTCATTTTTTCCTCTTCTTTTTTTCTGTTTGACCACTTTACTCAAAACTGAAAAGCTAAAACACTTTTTTGCTGTCTGAATTTATGAAAAGTTTCATAAAAAAACGTTTCAATTTTGGTCTTTGGGGAAAAGTTTCTTCTATATTTTCTTTTTCCTAAGACAAACCGAAACGTATAAGAATATATTTGCTCAAATTTCATTAAAATCGTACGTTTTGGGTAATTTTTAGTTTGAAAGTCGTCTCTAATTGTGTTCAGCTTCACTTGAACACTCTTTTTTAACTTCTGTTACAATGAATTAATTTTTTTCAAATGAATTAAAACATTTAACATGTTTTTAAATAATTGCAAATTCTTTAGCCAATGCATATTTGAACTAGTAAAATGGAATATTTTCTGAAATTCTATTACTTTTTTACGGTATTATTTAGCCCGATTTTCGGATTAGATTACACGTAAGTATTGTGGATATTTTATCAATACCGGCAACATTGCTTATGTATGTACACGTACACATGCCTATAAATTGCTGAGTTTTTGCTTTTGCATAAAAATTCGCTTTGTAAATTTGTTTTATAAATTTGTTTTTCAATTAATTTTGCCTTCTGCATAATGGGTTATCTGCTTTGTAGTTTTATTTAAAACGCATTTTTAAGAAATTTTATTTTTTTTTGTTTTTTTAGCTGCAGGTTTGCTTCTAAATAATGATGGGCGGAGGTATTTTAAGGCGTTTTTAATGTTTGCTTTATAAGTTTTCTGCTTGCTTTTTGCCTTTTTAATTTTGCACTTTCAATTTTTTAGTTTTGCTTTGCACATTTTAAATTTTTTTTTTTGTAATTTTTGCTTGCAGTGATTTTCATTTTTCTTTAAATCAGCGTAAATCTCTGGAACATTTTTATGAGTTTGGTTATATTTAGATGGCTAACAACCGGTTGGGCGGACTGTTCTGTGTCCTGCGGTGTGGGCTATCAGCAGAGAGACGTATTTTGTGTGGAAGTTCACTTTGAGCATGATTCGGCGATCCTTGCCGATCCGCTGAACAAGTCTTCCACGGCTGCGACTTTTTTGTCCGCGAATCGGTTTGACCCGTCGGAGACAAACTTTAACCAAAGCGTGGAAAATAATAATAATACGAAAGTGGAGAATCGAAAAGTTGCCGATCAATATTGCTGGCAGATTCAGAAGCCGG
This sequence comes from Deladenus siricidicola, assembly GCA_009724625.1. Taxonomy (NCBI): domain Eukaryota; kingdom Metazoa; phylum Nematoda; class Chromadorea; order Rhabditida; family Sphaerulariidae; genus Deladenus; species Deladenus siricidicola. Next base: position 114,852 of record SAUE01000031.1, on the reverse strand, counting down.
TGATTAAATAAATTGAAATAATTAACTAAAAATAAAAAATTCAGAAATTGATAACTTAAAATTAAAAGAAACACTTGTTTTTTGATAAAAAGGCATATCTTAGATAAGTGAGCGAAAGTGCGGCGTTGAGGATTGTCCCAAGTGGCGGATTGGTGATTGGAGCGCTTGCTCCGTGTCGTGTGGCAAAGGCGTTCGTAAGCGAAATGTATTATTTTTATTTTGCCAAAAGTACATCGATCTTTTAGATATGTATTTGATATAGTGTATAGTATTTTACCGAACAAAATACTGTGTTATAATATATACGTACTGTATACGTACATATATACAATATAGTCTATAATAATGGTAGACAAATTTAGGTGGAATGTCGTCAGATGAACAAACGCGTGGACGAATACCTGTGTGAAGCTATTGGCAAGCCCATCTCCACTCAGCCCTGCTACACAGGCACTCCTTGTCCCAAAGTGACGAGGACTAGCGATTCTGCCGCCAATGCCAATACGTTGGTTTTTTAATATTTGGAAAAGACAGTCATTTTTTAAATTTAATTACGGTGAATTTTAATTTTTTATAAATTACTTAATCTTTATTTAAAGTTATTGTTTTCTAGCAATTTTTTGTGAAGTTCGTATTAAATTGGACCCGAGAGAATATTTTTGGGAAAAATAGTAATGTTTGCGTTAAAAATAACAAAACTAAAAGTTTTTGATGGGATTTTTGATAAATCTTTGGAGTTTTTTTTGGAAATTTTTACGTTTTTTGTTTATATTTCTATGCATATTTTTTTCCGCTGTGTATGTGATGACCATGTTCTGGCATGCAAAATTTATATCCTTTATTTATTTTTTGTTTTCACAGTGCCTGAAAACATGTTTTTTACTATTTAGAACGTTTTCTTTGGTTACTGTGACGTTTGTACTTTTATTTTTGCAGTAATTTTACTTTACTACGGTTACTGTCATTAATTCAATTCTTTTAAGAATTGGCGTTCCGATTACTGTGAAAAGAATGTTTTTTTTATCACATAAAGAAGAAATATTGCTATAGTGTATTAGTGTGGATTACTTTGATGTGAATCCCAAATGAGAATCTTATTCGTGGATTAACACAAAATAATTGCATTTTTTGAGATATGAGAATTGTTAAAATTTGAAATTTGACCAATTTTAAAGTATTTTGCTTTTTTTCTAAATTTTCTTGCGGCTATTTTTGAGATTTACCAGAGCTTTGGATGGTTTGAGATTTTTGGTTGAGATTTGTTTTTAGTAATAAGACCCGCCTTCAACCTAAACTTCTCGGTTTTAATGGGAAAGTTGCAGCGGCATTTTTATTTTTATTTTCACTTAAACACATTTGGAAAAGTTCATGGTAGACGGAAAGAAGGAAGACTACTTACAATAAAAGAACAAAGTGATAAGAAAGAAAGAGCGACCTTTTCATTGTTTGAACACTGAAGATTTTTTTGTCGAAATCGCCGGTTTGGCGTCATTTCATTGGTAATAGTTTTCACCTTTTCCTTCTCTTCTCACTTTTTCTTTCAAAATGTTTTGATAATACCGTATCGTTGTAAAAGATTTTGAAAAAAATGATTTATGCATAATGGAAGTTAGTGCTTTTGCGGTAGTTTTTCAATTTCTTTCTCGAAAAATTTCGTCTTGAAACTTTGGCAACTTTTCGTTCAAATGGGTCTTTTCATTTATTTATTCTTATCTTCAGCATTATTATCATTGTTGTTATTACTTGAAAATGTTTCTCCCCTTAGTATTGTTCTTATTATTATTGTCATCACATTTTTGATGATGCGCTTTGACCAGCTGGCTGCAAATTGCAATTTTAGGCTGGTTATAAGGGGTAAAAGAGGAGACTTTGCACAAAAGAAAACACTTTAAAACTGTGCCAAAAGGAATTTCTCATTTTTCATAGTGCGAAAATGGAAACAAAATTTTGAGGGTGGAGCAAAATTATACTTTAAGGAAGGAAAAATATTTAAGTTTTTTATGAATTTTGAGTTGAACATGATAACAGAAATTTTCTATTTTTATTTTTGCAACAAATTAAAACAATAATTTTTTATAATAATTAAACTTTAGTTTTTTTCGAATATGTCAAGCGAATGATTATTTGTCAAAATAATGGCATATGTTTTTCCGAATATTTTAAACATTCTAATTTTTGTGTATATTTTTGAATTATCAATCCTCGTCTCGCTGGCGTATGATAGTGGTAATGTGGTGATATTTCGAAGAAGTCTCGACGCATTTAACAATGATAATGAATTCTAGTGAGAATTTTATTTGTTTGTGTGTGGTAGGAAAATGTGCGAATTTTTGCGTCACTAATTACTGCGTCAAAGTTTTTTCGCTTCTGTTTAAAATAGTGCTAGTTTATGCCAAGGAACTGAATTCTAATAGGTTTTATGTTGGGATAAAAATAGATTATTATCGAGATAAAAATAGATCGTT
>SAUE01000031.1:79697-90045 GCA_009724625.1 Deladenus siricidicola | reverse complement strand
ACATTTTCTTTAAATGTTTTGGAAATTTTCAAAAATGGTAAGGAAAAACATTAAAACTTGAGCATTCTTACACTCCACCACACCGTTTTTTGGCCATCGAAAATAAAAAGTGGCGTTTCCGAAAAAAAGTATTTTACACATTTAGCAAATGAATGATTTTTTTTGTTCGTTTTTCTTCGAATTAAATGTAACAATTTTTCTGAACGAGAAATAAACATTCTTTCCATAATTCAAAATCAAGATTATATTCTCTTTAAAAACTAAATAATAACAACAACAACAATGACGACGAATAACAAAATGGGCTCAACTCTACTGCGACTTCCTCAGCTTCTTCACGCGTTGATTGTTGACTTTCGTTTTTGGGACGTCCGGAATTTTTCTTTTTATATTTCGTAGAGTTCTTTTCGATTTTACCTCGGATTCCTCCTCCTCTGCACTGCTGTCATCGTCCTCATCCAAATCCTGCTTCACCGCCTTCCTGGATTCTGCTGAAATATTAAAAATTTAAACAACAAGATAAAATTAAATTAAACAACACGCGTTGTAATAATACATTTTCGAACATTTTTTAACGGATTTTTAATGGAAAAATTTTGCAAAAACCGTATATATCTGAAGAAGGCTAAATTGGCGAATCAAACCGTTTTGACCACAACCGTTTTGCACATTTCATATGTTATTCGAATACTGATGATGCACAGATTCCAGGTATCCAATCAATTTTTTTCGGAAACGCAAAACATATCCATTTTCCACTCCACAAAGGCCGGAAAACCACAGGGGGGTCCAAGGTAGTGCGATTTTAAGAAAATACCATAAAATTTAAATTTTCTCCAAAACGCTTTAAATTCGTAAAATTCGATTAAAATAGTAAGGAAATGTATTTTGTGGCAATAAAAATGCATCATCACAGATGTTTAAGCGATTTGGAGAATATTTAAATTTTCTGATATTTTCCTGAAATCGCACTACCTTGGTCCCCCTGTGGTTTTCCGGCCTTTGTGGAGTGGAAAATGGATGTGTTTTGCGTTTCCGAAAAAAATTGATTAGATATCTGTAATCTGCGCATCATTATCATTCGAATGACATATGATGTGTGCGAAACAGTCGTGGTCCCACATTCGCCAATTATCCCGAAGTTTTCGTTAGACAACTTCAATTTCAAATTTTACGAAACAATTATCCGCATGTTCTTCATCCGTTAATTGCAGTCTACAAATATATCGAAAGTTAAAATATTTTCGCATCTATGTACTTATAAGTCAGAACTGAACATAAATTTATAGGACTTTGAGAACAAAATTTAGACGTGAATATTCCTACTACGTATGTGTTGTTTTCGTATTAATTAAAATAATTAAAATTTCAAAAACATTAATGAATTTTTAAAAACCATTCAGCAAAATTGATTGATTTTTGCGATTTTTTTCTTCCAACTGCCAGTTTTCTTCACCTTGACGCCCCCTTGCCCCAGTACGTACAATATAAAAATTTCAAATATTTTTTTAATTTGCAATATTCTTTCGCATACCTTTTGCCGATTGTTTCTTCACTTTTGGAACGGTTTTGCTCACAACAGGCTTCTCCTCCACTTTGTCACTATTCTCGTTCATAGCGTGATCGGCGTCATCCGACGAGAGTTCGTTTCCGCTATTTCCATCGCCACCACCATTCTCTTGCGTTTCGTCCTCACCGATTTCGGGAGCGCTGGCCGCCTCCAGCGCGGCCTTCTCCGCGTCGGCTTTCGCCTTGACTAAAGCGGCTTTGAAGCGAACGCCGTTAACGTGGTTTTTGATCGCTTTCGAATCGCGTGTCAGCGTACGCTTCGTCAAATTGCATACCAAAAGCCCTTTTCTGAAAGTAATTTGCACGTTAGTTTGAAAATTATTATGACCGTGGTGTGAATGAATCGAATAACACCACAACATGTATCGGGGGCTCCACATGTTTTAGGGATAAAATTTTAGCACCAACATGCTTCACGGACATCTTTAACCAAAGTACACAACAGTACAAAAAATACCTAGCATAACAAAATATGATTTTGACCACAAATTAGTGAATTGTTATTTTTTATATTTAAAAAAATTGATGCTACAAATAAAATTTACACAATAAATGTTTTAGGAATAAAAATTACTCCCCTTACGCCCATTCAATCAGAATTATCGTAATAGTAAATTTCACCTCTTCAAAATCTCTACAAGTTATTATCAAAAAATAAAATAAATAAATAAAAACCAACTCGAAATCTTGGAAATGCGATTCGTATTCCTTCAGAAGGCAGTGAGTCTCCCATTGTTCCAGGAATTTTTTGCTCTTGACATAATTCGCTATCTCCGAAATCGGTAGTTCGTGTTTTGTTAGAGTGCACACAAGCTGAAATTTGAATAAAACATTAAAATTTCCAACGATTCAAAAGAAAATCGAGCAAAACTCAAAAACAACCGGAATTCGAAATTTTTATTTTATTTTTATTTTTGCTTAATGTGGCAAATTTGATCTGATCCCGACTTTTTATTTAAAATTGTGTTTCCACTTGTATTATTAATTTAAAAAATTGTTTCGAAAAGCTAGTCATTTCATATGAACTGGTAAATTTCGTGCCTACAAAGTTAAACAATTAAATTAAGCACGAAATCAAGAAATTAAGCCTTTCTACGTTTGTAAATGAAAGAACATTACTTTTAACCTTTACTGAGCTAATTTCGTATGCACTGAAAATTATAGAAAAGCATACAAAATGCCATTATTCACAATAAAATATCACCGTTCATAGCTTTCGGTGAGTAATTATAAGTTTAACCGACAAAAGTCAAGTTGTGAACGGTGACATTTTATTGAAAAATTTTCGATTTTTGGAAAAATGACGCCCTTCAAATAAACTTACATAAAATATATAAATATTACAACTAAATAAGTAAATAAATAACCTTTCCGCGATCGGTTTCCTCAAATATGGGATATTTGTCCAAGACGGATTGAAGAGAACTCTGTTTTCCCATTCTAAAACAATAAGCAATTGTACATTCTTAACAAAATTATTTATTTATTGCGAAAATATCCAGTAAGGTACTTCTCATCAAGTTTGTTATCAACCGCACTGGAATAATCCAGGCAAAACCAATATCATATTTGTAATGGGGCGGAAGCCGATCACTCGGAAAATGGACCAAAAAGTAACGGAAACGGGGAGGGGGATATGTGTGGTAAAAACGAGAAAATTGATTAAAATGAATAAGTTTAATGACATGCTTGAACTAATCGGGAAAGAGATCTTCACATTACCCCGCGTGGCCCACGATCTGGGTAAATTCCATCAAAAAAAGAAAACTTCATGCCACATTTGTTCGATATGCGCAAATTCAAATTGAATTTCTACCTATTTTTGGAATAAAAAATATGATTTTCAACCGCGGTTGCAACCGCAACAATGTCTCGCCACCCCCGCCACACCCTCGTTCCAAGCAGGTCGGATGCGATTTGCGTTTTTGCATCCGGATCCGTTCGTTTTTGGATGCAATTGAGAATCCAAAATTTTGGATTCTCAAAAAAATGAAAAATTCATCTTTTTCTCTGTTAGTCTGCTTTTATATGCCTATTTCTATCTAATAAATTATTATCTAATGCCATTTTCGTTCTCTCGCACAATTTCTGATTTTGACGAGACGTGCTTTGGGTTTTGTTTTTGTTATAATATCTAATTTCAAAATCGTTGAAATGGCATTATAACGCCAAAGAAAGGCGGTAAAATTTTTGTTTAAGTTTAATCAGATAAGTACACATGTGTGAATTTAGAGTTATTTAATACCGAACAATGGATTTGCTACCAACTTCTACGTCAAAACAATGCGAACTGAAGTATTGGGTATTCAGGGTAAGATTTCAGTTATCTTAATGCACATTCTGCATAGCGGCAAAATTTGAATCAAGAACGCCATTTTTAGATTTTTTAGAACACGCTTTTATTGAGTTAGCGTATGAGAAAACCCATATATAGGCCCATGAATGTCGCTGGATTTTACCCCCCTCCCTCCAGAATTCAAAACTTTGATGTTTTCCTATGTCTAACTTCGCTACCGCGTCATTTGCAAGAGTTTTTCGTTTTATTCACTGACATTTGAATTAGAATGTTTATTAGATTTTCAACAATTTTTTCTGTAGGTTCGGTCGAGAATTACGAATTATAGAACTTTAATGCCCGGATTTATAGCTGTGCAAAGGCCCGTTTATTGTTCGCGTACAAGGCTATCGTGAAGTGCCAGGCGAATATAAGAAATTGGAATGTTGGTTAACTAGTCCCGTTACCTATTGTGATGATGCGCGCACAGTGGTAACCGCACGGGGAACTCGCTATGTGCTTAAGGGAAGCATGGACGTGGACCAAGCAATTATATTTAGTAGGAATTTATGAATCAACAATTACTTACGATTTTTATTGGCAATTTTTTATAAATCTATTTGTTTGTGTTACCTTTAAAGTTTAGCGCAGCTCGTAATTCGTAATTTAGGGCTGTTTGCGAACCTTTTTTGTTTTTGTTAGGTAAAAATTTTTAATTTGATTTTTTGTTTTAGATTATCCGGATATCGTGATTGATGCATTTAAAAACGGATTTCCGACAAATTGGGAACGTGTTCTTAAACATCTCCATTGCATAATGTACATTTTTTGCATAATTTTGTTTTTGAAAATCTTACAATCATACCAGGCAAATTTTTCCAAAATTTTTTTTGCGCGATGGTCCAAATTTTCATCTCCGCTCCCCGACGTCGGGGGACAAAACTGAGTTTTTGGAACGCTCTCGTCGAGGTCTTTCTTTTGGATATATCATTTCAATAAATAAAAAAATCGGGAAGCTAAAATTAGGTACTGCACACTTTTTCAAACATTTTCTGATAAATATTGAAAGAAATCCAAAAAAATGTTTCACTTTTAAATCATCTTTTTCTGAGCCCATCAAAGAAATAGTTCAAAGTGAAAAACTGAAAACCAGCAAATTTCAAAAACATCTCGCAAAAACAAAAAGGCGTTTTTTAGAAGAAAAATTATTGGGCAAAAATATCACGCAAAATTTTAAACAAAAAAACAACCCGCATCCCGCCATTTATTGCGGGATGAATTTTTAATTAAAAAAATATCCCGCATAACTGATTTCGGCCTCAATTTTTCGTTATTTTTCGCTTCCTGAGATTTTGCGGGCGGCGGATGGGGGGATGACCCCCCTTGCCCTGGTATACTTTATTTTAGAAGTGTATTGTTGTAATTAAAAAAATTTAAATTTTAGTAATTAAAATTATGTACGTTTTGGTGTTCTAGGAATTTAACTGAATCGATGAACACCTCCGTGCAGAGTGAGGACATTTCGATAGACGACGAGCCTGAAAAAGAGAAAGTTCCACCGAAAGCTGCCGTGAAGAAGGCGGATTCCATAAAACAGGAGGCCAACAAAAATAACTGCAGGGCCCTGTGCGCAACAAATTCTCCGGCTACGCTGTCCGTTTCGCGCAGCGGACGTGTAATAAAGCCACGCTTACGCACCTGGGAAGGCGAACGCATTTCGTACGATGCGCACGGTAACGCAATAGCCGCACATTCGTCTACGACGAAGGCGCCTGGCAGGCCGGAATTCTCTACGAAATTGGTAATTTTTTGTAAGACTACGGCTGAGAGTTAAATGCACGTAACTAGGCGGCAGATGTCTCCCCCAGAAATCTAAAGTAAAGGAGGAGAAAAACAAATTTTTGGTGACTTTGTATTACTGCTCTCATTCCTTTCCGAAATGGTCCTCCCCCCGAACATTTTTTTCTGGTTATGATAAGCTTTTTAGGGTTTTCTTGTATTTTTTTCAATTTCTTTTATTGATACATTTTTAAGCATGTTTCCATCTATAATATATCAGAAAAAATTTTAATGGGATGCAAACATAGATTCGTTTTCGAAATTAAAAAATAGAATACTTAACTTTTTTGCCAAAAATAAACAAATTGGAAAATAACGACGAAATATATGCATCTCACTCTGATTTTATCTGATGTGTTTTTGGTTGCAATTTTTTAGATAAGAACAATTCTTTATTCTTAAAAAAAACGTTGATTTTCAGGCTGCAATTTGTGACGGGATGGGTGTGAACAAGTTGGAGTCGTCTAAACAAACGCATCGTCGATCTACTGTGTTTGAGCCACCACAAAAAACTGTCGTGAAGCGAGAGAAAATAGGCAAAAAATGCGGTAAAACTTCCGCAACACGTCCTTTGGTCGAGTATCCGATTTCCGATGACGACGACGAAGATGCGGACAGTTTTATGGCCTACATCGATCGTATTTCGCTAACGCCGCCACCTCAATCGCTAACGCCGCAATCACGATCGCCGTCACCTCGTTCGAACAGTGATGAATTGACGCCAATTCCCTTGAAAAATTACCGTGCTCGACGAATCATTGATTCGAACGTTCGTCCAAATGAGCGAAAGCGTGCATTTAAGAAGGAGAAAAGCACTACGTCCACCATAAGCGTCAAAAGGACGCCAACTCGTAACGCGACGAAAGGCCGCGCCAAAACTGCATCGAAAAAAACAAAAGTGGAAGAGAAACCATTGGTGAAGATTGTCAAAATTCCATCACCACAAAAAGCAACGCCAAAGAAGAAGCGATGGACTGTCGAGGAGACGAAGCGCTTGAAGGTTGATTTTATTTATTTATTTTTTTGATTTTATAAGAAACCGTGTATAATAATAACAATTTTTTTATCCATATCTACTTTTCTTGTTTTTTTGCATTTAGCGGATATTTAATGTTTATTTTTGTTGTTGTTTTTTCGTTCATCGAATTGTTTAGTGATATAATATTATCGTAACTTTGATACATTTTTAGCAAACTTTTTTCGCTATTTATTGGTTTTCACGTTAATTTTTATTAGATCGCGCTGAAAGCTGCCGTTAATCCACAAAGTGATCAGGATTGGGAGATTATTGCGCGTTCGGTGAGCGGCGGCGTTCGTTCGGGCAATGAGTGCCGTGAGCAGGCCGTTAAGATCCGGTGGAAGCCGCCGGCTTGTTTTAACGAGATGAAACCTTCCGGAAGCGGTGGTGCAACCAGCAGCGCGGATACGGAAAATTCCGCTCCTCTCGGCAACGCCAAGAAAAAGACTGCGGCGAAGAAGAGCGCCGGTGGGAGCAATGCCGATTTCTTCACGGAAAATAAATATGAGGTTAATTTACTTTTGAATTAGTAAGGGATATTTCTAGGAGGAAGGAAGGCATTAGTAAGGAAGTAAGGGGACATAGCTTAGTAAGGAAGGCATATCCCTACAAAGGCGTTAATGATTTTTAAATAAAGAATCAAATATCGGTTAATCTTGATTACTGCATCGTAGCACTATAATGACAGGTGCTTTTTTGTAGGTTTCGCTTCTCGACTTGGATCCGGACGACTCGCTGTTGTCGATGCTGAAGACTCCGGTAGAGGAAGCGAAATTTACGAGGAAGCCATTCCTCATGAAGCAAGTTCTCAACGAGACGAGACGCTCCGCGCGAACCAACAATTCATCCTTTAATGATACTTTGTAGGAACTTCTTGACGAACTTTTTGTCTTCGCTTTTCGAAATTTACTCTCCTCGGTTGAGATTTTATTTAAATCGTTTTAATGGTTTAAATCGTTTTTAAGCTGGAATACTATTAAAAATCTTATAAACTCATTTTTCTGGTTCTTCATTGAGATTTTTTAATGAAACTTATTTTTTTAATTTTTGAGAATGTCAAGAAATTTCTGGTGTAAAAACTTTTGGCATCGGGCTTTTAAATAATTTAATAAATTTCCAGTACAAGTCTCAAGTATTTTAGCGCACAAAATTTCGGGGAGAATTTCGACTTAGTGAAATAAATAATTTTCACAGAATTAATGTTGCATATACATATTAACTATGTGAACGTTTTTCTGCTGCTATTTAAAATAATTTTCAATTAAAAATGTTAGGTAAAATTGGCCTCATTTTCCACATTTTGATTCCGAATTAATGTTCACGATGTAATGTTTCATTATTGGGAGTTTGTTCTATTGTAATTCGTATTTTCTACCTCCCATTGGTGTTTATTTTAAAATTGTGTTATTAATGAAAAGTTTCAGTAAAGATTGGCGTATTATGTGAATATATTGTTTTCGGCCGAATTTAAAAATATTAAACTATTTGGGTAAAAATATTTACTTTTTTTCTGCTTTGTAAATATAATCCATTTTAACTGCAAATATTTTTATTCCCACGATCCGCAAATGTATTTTGAAAAAAATTCCGAATTGAGCCGAGAAATCTTCATTAATTTCGGCATTGATGAAATATTCATTAGCAAAGCTTCCACACAAAAAAATTGCAAAAAATTCACTCGTCTCCCAGCATAATGTAAGTCAATGTCGCAATTGGCAGAACTTTTGTTGTGAATGTAAAAAATAAATAGAAATCGGGCCGGAACGTTTTCTTTCTCGAGCATGGCAAAAAACCGCGTTTTTGAGCGAAATCGACAAAAAAAATTTAAGAGTCCATGAAGAGGAATCCTCATGCATTTTTGTGACAAAATTTTTCATATTTTAAAAGCACAATATCATAACATTTATTGAAACGCGTTTTAAAACTTTTGAACAATAAATAATTACAGGGTGCTTTTTAATAAAATAATTACAGGATGCTTAGCTTTGAATTTTTTTTGGAGTTAGTGAATGCAAGAAAGTTGTGAACCAGTAGTGCGACTTAACTCGCGAGTCTTTTCCATAAGACTCGTGAGTTTTTCGCGCGTCTCTTCTAGCTATTATTACTTGTTTCGTAAATTTTTTTAGGAAGTTTTTTAATCGAAATACACCACTGCAAGAAATTATCGAACGAGTTCTCGGAATACCTGAAAAATTTATCGAAAATGAGCTTGAAAGATAATTCGCGAGTCGAGTCACACACATCAACACAATCCGTTCATGCTCATTTGGGTAAAATATAATTAAATTCAAAAAGAGCCTTCAAAATTCATACTCCTTCATAGCACACACCAACATTCACCTTTTATCAAAATCCGTAACAATTCAGAGACAGCGCCTGTTAGCTAGCATTTAAATTGGGAAAAAGGTGGATTTTTTACTTCAATAATTGCACCAAACATTTTGCTTATTGATTTCCTCCTTCTCGGCCTCCGTCAAATCGTCCTGCAGACCGAGCAAATCGCGAATTTTGTCCGGCGTAGCTGCATCCTTGATCTTCTTCGCCATAGCCTGACAGCCCAACAGGTAAAGATTGGGAATCTCGAGGTAGTTGGCGGCGTTCATCAACTGCAATAAAACAAAATTGAAAAAAATAGATTATAAATTGAAATTATGTGCAAAATAATTGAAGTGAAGCGCAATTTTAAGGCATAAAACTAGATGTAGCTTTTTGTGGATAAGCAAAAAATGTTTGAAAAATTATATTCGCATAAAGACATCCGAATACACTGATCGACAAACATATAAAACCATGCGAAATTTTTAATTCCTCGTTTAAAATAAACATTATCGTATATAATCAATGCAATGCATGTAAAAAGAACATTATACTGTACTGAAAAAGAAGATAAATACATGAATAAAAAGCTACAAAAAAAATTCGACTATGTATAAAGATGAGAACCTTAGCGAAACAATATAAAAATTCCCCCTATAGAAGTTCATTGTAGTTTTCAGCAAAAACCTTCGAGAAAAAAAGCAAAAAAAAGCGATACGATACCTCCAATAATTCATCAACGGAGATTTCGAAGAAGCTTTTCTCGAAACTCGTAAATTCGTGCCAGATTCGCTCCTTGGTTACGAGGTCCTCGTTGAAGGTGATCTTAGTGTCTCCTAAAAAAATTACACAACAATTTCCCGCCAATTTCCTATACGACAATTATCCTTTTGCGTAAATAAAATGAAATAAATCTTTGATAAAGAACACTACCCACGTGTTCCTTGCACCATTCCAGGACTTTATCGAAATGTTTTGAGCTGACTTCCAGCTGAATTGGCTTGAAATCAGACGTTATACTGTCTTGCGTGATTCCAAGGTCTTCCACCATTTTGCCAACTTTGCTTCCAGTGAACCATCTTACGGGAACCTCCACAACAATGCCATCGGACATCTGGCAGGGCAGCTTCATATCGGTTCCTGCCATCGTTGAATATCGCAGATTAAAATCGAAAATTCCTTAAAAAATAATTTAATTATTTTTGGAAATGTTTTATAGTCGGAATTTTTATTTTTTACGCACGTACCTGAAGTCAACTGTCTCGACACGACATTTTGGCGTTCTGTTTTCTGTGGTATTTTAAACATAATTTGAGATTTTACTTGAAAAA
>SAUE01000031.1:59152-70515 GCA_009724625.1 Deladenus siricidicola | reverse complement strand
CAATTTACCGTTTTTACGTGAACTTTTTTTGATCAAATGGTCCGCAATAAAAATGGGTCGATTTAGTCGTTAAATTAGCGCAAAACGCTTGGCATTGTGGTGTAAAATTTCATACAACGCAAGACAACACGAATTTTGCGAAAACTGAGTCAGCTGGCTCAAACACTTGCATTGAATTTTTCGTTCCTTTTCGTGAGCCTTATTTCGCTCGTCAATTTCGTATTTGTGTGCACTGCTCATCGATCGGACAAGCAATCAGGCCAGCAATAAAAAACGATGTTACCTCTTTTGCTGCTAGTAGCGGCGCTCGTCGCTGCATTTTTTCTCTTTCGTGACCGGGTATGTTCTAATCGGAATACCGTCTTTATTTGTGAAAGAGGTCTAGATCAGGCTGTTACATATTGCTGGTAGAAGCATTTTCACGAATAAGTGGATGAATAAGCAAATTATGATATTGGACATTCCAAACCATACGATTTTTGGTCAATTGTTTTGAATTTATTCTTGAAAATGTAAGCCAACGTTTTCATAAATTGCAAGGAAATTTAAATGTTTCCCTTTTTTAGTTGATGGGTATTACGGACGCGGATGCAACGAATGTAAAGACTGCAGCAAAAGAAGTTCCGGTCGTTAAGCGCTCGGAACCAAAGCCAAAATCGCCCACAATCAAAGATTCTGCGAGTGTAGCGGCGACCTCGCCGAAGCCTCAGAAAAGCGAAACGATCTTGCCACCCAAAATCCGAAAGCAAATTCCGGCGAGTACGACGACGCCAGTTCAGCCAGTCGTAGCAGCACCCGTTAAATCAACGAGTTCCGCAAGACTGCTTACAGCCGTAATATTTTTTGTTATCTATTTCTTTAGTTTTTTCCATAACCAAAATTTTCACTAGAGTCCGTTCACTAATTTTCATTTATTAATATTTTGAAAAATAAATACAATGGTTTTGCAGCTGATAAAAGCTATTCTAAAAATCTCACAAAAAATTCAAGATTTTTTGACTTCCAAAAATTTGGTCAGTGAGGAGGGAAACTGAAGAAGTGTCTTATTTTGATTTTTGTTGTCATTTTTAGAAAAATTAGTAATTCTTCTATTAAAAAAATGGAATTATTTGTGAAGAAATAGAATATTCTTTTCTACAAAATAGTTATGGTTTCGCATCGATTAGATTATATATATAGGAAGTTTGTTTGAAATTTTCAAATTCAAGTTCACTTTTCAAATTTAAGCTTAAGTTCAAATTCTAGTCACCAGTTGAAGGAATTTTTCAGCGCGTCTCGGTGTGCGATTGTCGTCCGGTTGAGGATAGTCTAACAACGTTGAATGATGACGAGTTTAAATTCATTGACGGAATGCGCTTTAAGACGTCAACGACAAAAGTCATGCCTTTCGATTTCAGCCGTTATAAGCCGTTGAACTTGACGAAGATGTCGGGCGATGGTTGGTTTTGAGATTATTTGCAGAATATTTTTAAAGTCTTCAGGGAAATTTAAAAAAAATTGTTGTAGAAAGTTTTTGTTTTTTGTACAGGTTTTTTCTTGTTTGGACCACAATCATATCACATCAATTTTCGAACATAGTTTTTTTGCAGATCTTAAAAGCGGTCTGTGCGACGAGGCTCGTGAGCAGGAGGTGGTGGAAGTGGAGCACTCTATTCTCACCGTTTTCCGCCCGGTTTTGCATTGCGTTCTATACTCGGCGAAGCACGCGTTCCTTCTCAGCGAATTGCTTCAGGAATACGAGTACTCCGACAATTAATTGATGGTCCATAAGTGGGAAAGACGTGAGTATTATTCAAAAAGCTTTCCATATATCGTTTCTGTAAATCAAGAAAATAATGGTACTGTAAATATTCGTGAAAATAATAATAATAATTGGATGTACTTTATTTAGGTTTTTGTTTTCCAAAAACATTTGATATAAATTTACCCGTTTTATTTTACAATTTTGAATAAAAACATGACCATAAGATAATTTAGACATACGTCGAAAAAATTCTCACAGCTTCATTTATAGGAAAATTTTTTGGCGTAGACTTGTTTTTTGAATGCAAAACTATTTGACTTTTCAATTTTTTAATTTGGCTTGAAGAATGTGTTCTGACAAATTCAACGCAATTTTGACAAATATATTTTTTTGTTTTTATCTTAAATATTTATTCACGAGAAAGTATCTTTGTTTTTAATATTTCGTAAAAATATTTTCATTCTCCATTTTTGGGCTTTTGGGGACAATAATTTCATTGTTAAAGTTAATAACGTCTAGTGAAAAGACGTTAATGGCGTATTTTTGAAAAGTATTTTTTCCCATTGAATTTATAAATTTTTATATCTCCTTCATTACTTTTTATAGATTCGAAATATTATCAATGAATTTTTGTTGCATTTTCTTCTACTTAACCGAATAAGTCGTTTTTGTGTTGATCTTACTATGCACATTTGGGAAATGAGGCAGTGTGGGGTATTTTTCTCTTTTTGTTATTGAACTTGTTTGGCAAGAAGTATTTTTATTTTTAGTCGAAAACAAATAAAACCTGGGCAAGCTAAAAAACTAAACCAAGAATTAGCTTTTTCGTTCAAATTTTTGTTATTTTTAGGTTGCAATCCCTAATGTTTTGCATAACGTTCTTATTTTACTTAGGGAACCAGTCTACATCGTAACCCACGGGGTGTGGGCTATTGAATTTTTTGTGCCTACAATTCAATATTATAACTAATTTAAATCGGCAAGTTCTACACGTAAAAGTATAAATTAGTTAATTTCAATTGTTTTTTCACTTGACCATTACCCTTTTCTTTTGTGTTTGTTTATTATACATAGTATTTTTAGCAAAAGTCATTAACATATATTTTTTCTCGATAAAATTCGCTTATTCATGGAAATATTCAAATGAGCTTTTGCAAATACATATATTTGCTTCGCGACTTCACTGCGCGGTTTCTTTTTGCATTCGATAAAACTTTTATAGGGCTTAAAGTAGACAATGTTTACATATATGAAATTTCTATGCCTTAAACGAGTAAAAGACAAGCGCTTGTAACTGGGCATGACACGGCGTAATGCTATTCATTTCCGGCATTATTGCGCTATTTTCGACACTTGTTTCGTTGATGAATGATCCGAAAGTTATAAAGCGGGCTTAAACTCATAGGAAAAACGGGCGAGAATGAGGAGGATGCTTGACACGTAGAAATTGGAACAGAGAAATTCTTGTTCTAGGAGTATAATACAGGAAAACGTAAGGGCGACGAAGATGGGAGAAGGAATACACAACGCGGATGCCTAATCCAATTTCCTTAAATTTCTTGCTTTGTTTCATTTTTGAAAGGACGAGAATTAGAATGGGCGTGAAGTGAAATAAAAGATGGCAGTGGAAAGTCTGTTGAACTAAAATGAGAGAAAAGTGTAGGAAAATAGCTAAAAGAAGAGCGACTAACAGAAAATTTAGTAGCTTCTGTAAATATTTTCACTTTTTTTCAAACACTATCATTTCTCACTTTTATCTTTATAAATTATTTTCTTTGTGTTTTTATTGTGTTGAGTGGGGAATTGTGTTTAAAAAATGAGAGTCACGAAAACTAAAATGCCATGATTTTTTATTTTCTGTTACTTCATGTCTTCCATGCCAAACTGTAAAGTGGAATGGGGCATTTTGTTGGATATTCTATTTTTGATTTTCTGGAACTATGTATAACAAATTGTATTCAACAAATTAATTTAAAAGTCACTTTTATAATTGAAATTACTGGAAAAAAGTTGAACAACGGAACAATAAGTGCATTTATATATGTATGTATTTTCACGTTTTGGCTAATCCTTTTTTTGCAATTTTCATTGTTGGAATTTTTTACATAGATTGCGCTTTTTTAGTGCGTGCAGCATGGAAAAGCCGGCATATTTAGTTCTCTCCACATAAATATCACAATTAAAAATATTGAATGCTAGGCACTGAGAAAAGATTTCTTTTTCCCTTTTGAAAATGAGTAATTCCACTAAACCTGCTGATTAATGCTACTTTCACTATTCTCAAGGAAAATGTTTTTTGACGTTTAGCGCAAATACACATTAAAATCTCAATTGTTAATATTTTATTGGTGGCATTAGTTAATGATAATGTGGAGTAGTTATTTTAAAATAGTTGTTTTCACATTCAAATATTCAAAGCATGCAACGTTTTTTTGCGTTAAATTTACTTCCGTATTTTATGGAAGCAATCGTGTTATAAAAGAATTTTAAATTCTTTTTTCGTTGCGCAATATAACATTAATTTCCTTTTGGATTTTTGATGCTTTCTAAAAACCAAATAATATTTTATTATTAATAATGTCAGAATTTTGTTTAATTAATCCAATGTTTTTTTTAATTTTAAGGTTTTTAGTGTGAGTGTCACAAATTATATACATATTCGTATTTTTGACTTTGACAATTTTCCCTATTTTTCTCACATTGGCATTTTTTTCAGCTGTACGTTAACTTCAGCCTCGAATTAAATTAGTATTTCGACTTTCAGATGAATTATTTAAAGATATCTTTGCGTTTCGCTATACACTCTGATTTGTTTTAGTCTATTTTTGTTAATGTATTTTAATTGTTAGATTATTTAATGTATTTTAATTGTTATATGTATTAGTGTATTATAATATCATCACTAGTATTACTTGTTAGTGTATTTTAGTAAGATCTGATTATGTTAGTGTATTTTAGCAATGCAAGATCTGCTCAAAAGTGCTGTGATTGTGAGAAGTCAAATTACCGCACTTCTTCAGTCTTGTGTGAATTTCGTATTCTTTGGAGTACGAAGACCGACCGATTATCCATGGTATTAATGGATAACAGAGTCGCATTTCACAAAATTCGAAATGTGAATTGTGGAAGTATTTTCTTTGTATGTATTGGTGCAATCTTCAATTTGAAACATTTTAGGTATATATTTTTATATACATAACTAACTTTTAGACGAAAATTGTTTTTATTGAAGATTAATGACTTTGTTGGTTTAGCTGTGATCGCTTAATTTCTTCCTCCGCTTGTGCTTACCCCCATTACACTGACCGGCGGCTGTGCGGAATTCATGATAGCACGCTTTTGAACGGCTGGGTTTGCGATCCGGACAATACGATTAGCATGTCGGAGGGTATGACTATGGTTTTAGTTATTAACAAACGTTTACACCAGTAATGAATATTTGTGGGAAAAAATTCAAAAAAATGAATTTTTCCATTGTCCATATGTATTTGAAAGTTATTTTAGTGTATGTGATTGACGACACTTTAAGGCGTGTTTACGCTCAAAACGGCCACAATTGTCAGTGCCCAAACAGCAAGGTTATTTTATTCGTTGATTATTATGACTATACTCATAGCTCAGTTGCTATATACCAGGGGTGCTATGAAAATATATTATGAATTTCGTAAACCGTAAATTTTCAGAACCTCGAAATTTCGTAAATCGTAAATTTTTGCCCAAGAAAGCCGTAAATGTAAAACATAAAAAATCGTAAATTTTCAAGTTTTGAAAAAAAAATTCCTAATTTTTTTTCAAGAAAGTTTTGTTCTATTTTACTTTTTTGCGGTTTTTTCATTTTTATCTGGCCGTTTCCGAGTTCGTTTTCGAGCTTTTTTCAATAATATCGACATTTTTTCGCCAATTCAAACGCATATTGAGTTTAAAAAAATTCAATTTACTTGAAAAATGTACAAAAATTGGTCAATTTTTCGTAAATCGTAAATTTTGGGCCAAAAAAGCCGTAAATACGTAAACCGTCAATCGTAAATGTTAGCACCCCTGCTATATACCCATATGACTATACCACTCTCCACGGAGAAATGTTTTATTGTTATTTTTGGAAATTTCTAATTTTCAAAAGATTCTGTAGTGTCTAAACAAAGAGCGTCTATAAAAATTTACGGAATTTTTTTAGAAGAAGCCGTGTTGGTATAAATTTGCTTTTGCCTTTCTCAGGGAATTGACTCCGCCTCATCCCGATGTGATGTTGGGTACACAACGGTAAGAAATTTTTTAAAATAATTATTACATGTATACAAATTATTATAGTGGCAGCCATTGTGCTAATGAAACACATCATGAAGAGATGGTGTATAAATCTAACAGTATTCGAACGTACGATTCACTGAACGCGTTAGTTTTTAATTACACTAACAGTAATTTTATAAAAGTATGAAATATTTACTTATTTTGTACAATGTATTTTTGTTTCTGAAAACGGCAAGGAATTTTTAGTGAAACCGCATTTCTTTACTCGCAAAATTACGCCCGTGTGTTACGGGAACAGTGGAACATCGGTGAATGCGGCGAAGACATTCTAGTTCTCGTCGTCCAGATTCCGCCCGAGCCGGTATTGATTTTGTTTAATTGAATATGTATTAATTATTTTAATTTGGTTGCAATTTTAATTTTCATGTGAGCAATAATAATGTAAAGTCCAGATCATTTTTTGTTACACGATTATTTTCTTGCAAATTCTATTTTAATGTTTGAAGGTATTTTAGTTAGTTTTGAAGCAGCCTTTCAAACGTGCCTCCTATCGTCTCACACTGCCTGTATGCTTTTAATTTCTGGGAAGAATAGCATGAAAAATTGTTCAAAAAAATTACTGTTCTTCAGATGATCTTCGTGTCTTACGGTGAACAAGTGGTTCAGCGTTTTGGGATTGTGGATATGTACACGCTACCGTACGCATTGGAGCCTTTACGACGAATTGTCGACGAGGAGAATTCAAATCTCATGAACACTTATCCACTTAATAAGGTGAATTTTTTTAGTTTTTTAACGTTTGTTACATTTTTAGAAAAATGGTTGAAAATAGGTTAAAGAGTATATAAACGACTAAAGAGGGTTTACTGTATAAAAACGATTAAAATGGATTTACTAGCAAAAGTTGTAGACCTTAAAAATCAAAAAGGGTAAATCGAAAAATACAAATATTTTTTCACCCAAGTTATAAATTAAAAAAAGGAGAACAATTGGATAATATTTATTGGGAAATTCATCGAATTGTAGGTGCTAAACAATTTGGTGCTGAGGACGGTGGAGGCTCTGCAAAAGGTTGATCACTCAATACACGGCCTTCGTCCCAAACATCACATCCCCCGCTGGGCGTGGATGATCTTCGCCATCTGCATGGCCAGTTTTCTGCTCATGGCAATCGGGTAGATAAATAATGTAATAAACTTTTTGAACGAAAAATCGTAACATCATTCTGTATCCGCTATGATGCGAATACAAAATTAAATTTTATTTTCTGTGCAAGACAAATTTACTTTTAGGCTCTGTCTCATTCGGACGACCGCTCGCCGAGGCGCACAACACGGAAAATCGGGAAATACGGACAACATGAGGCGGTGGAAGGCCGGCTTTGTTGGAGGTAAACGCTGACAAAATAAGGGTGGGGGTAGCCTTGGCTTTTATCCACTTTTCGGTAAAAGTGGTCCTCGGTTTGTACTACCTTAGCGGTCTTGTTGGCCTTATAAAAATTGGTTTGTTGAAATCTACAATGCTTGAACCATAGGCGACAGACCCCCCCCCCAAAATTCGAAAATTTTTGCGGCCCCCCTTCCGCCGAGGACCAAAAAAAAGGTCCTCACATTTTCAAAGTGCCATAACTCGGTCAGTTTTGGTCGGGGGACAAAACTGAGTATGTTTTTGGAACGCTCTCAACGAGCTCTTTCTTTTGGGTATATCACTTCAATAAAAAATCGCAAAAAAGTTTACCTTTAAAAAGCATGTCGTAGTTGATTTTTGGCCTTTATTCACTTTTTTATTTCGATTTTTGCGGGGGGGGGGGCGCAAAATTTTTATATTTTCCTTTCAACCCCAAAAAATTTGCGGCCCCCTGTCAAATCTCTACGGGGGGGGGCGCAATTTTTTTTTAAATTGTCAAAAATAGTAAAAAATTGTTGAATTTTTGGCTTTTTTTACATTCTTTCCAATTTTTGCGGCATCGCCGCAAAATTTTTTATTTTTTTTCTTCCACCCCCCGAAAATTTGCGCGCCCCTGCCAAATCTCTGCGTAATGCGCCTCCCCCCATTTGGGGGGGGGGGTCTGTCAGCTATGGCTTGAACGCAAAAATGCCAATTTTATATAAAGTTTGGACGTAATATTTATGCAAAATTAATATTACTCATTATTTTTCGGGACTTCTTCAGTTTCTTCCCCTGGCAGAAACTATGTTTTCTGTCACGGGAAATTCGAATTTAATAATATTTTTTTATAGATTTTGTTGTTTTTGATATTTACACTGGGGTAGGGTAAGCGACCCCCTAACACGTGTTGAAGTTCCACTTTTCTAAAAGTTGTGCGCTTTAATTTAGACGACGCTGCGCCGACCACATATGTGAATTTGGTGAATCTGCTCATGCCACATCCACGGCCACAAGTCACCAATGTCCAACAGCAATTTTAAAACAATCACACAAACGACTGTATATTTTGATTACTTTTCTTTTTCTTCATGTTGTACAGAAAAAAAAATGAAATTGAACATTTGTTTATTTTTAACGTTTTTTTGCATTTTTGAAAATACATAAATAAAATAATTTTTTTTATTTCTCTAAATTTTTTTAAATTTGCAAAGTACGTTTTTCTACGAAACAGGCATAATTATGATATCGTAGCTACTATGTATGATATTGTAACTATTCACAAAAATCACTCAAATAAAACGATAGTGAAAAAAATTTACATATTATGGAACAATTTGCGAAATTTCTTTGGCCGCAAGTCACTCAAATTTTTTTTTCAAAATGGCGCCAAACTTTTATATTTTGCGTGGTATTTTAAATTTCCACCAATCTCCGAAACTGTTCAAAAAATTTTTTAGAGCTGAATTGTTGTGGGACGTCGGCCGTGATGTCGTCTTTGACGCACGAGCCGATGAGTTCGAATTTTACAGATTTTTCTCCGAAGGACGCTCCTCTACAATCGCACGCCGAGATCGTTTTCAGCTATTTTGCGAGGACATATAATGTATGAATTTTTTATAATATTGTAAAATAGTTATTATAATTTTTGTTATTAAATTCTTTAGTCGGAATTTTTATTCTTTACGCATGCTGAAATGGTTCTTGTACTTGGCGTTTTTAATTTCTTGTACTTGGCGTTTTTAATTAACCGTTTTTTTTTGTTTTTTTTAAATACGGTATTTTAAATTTTTAATTGGAAATTTGCGACTTTTTTGATATGTTTAGCGAAATTTGTCTGCAAATTCATTTAAATTTGCGAAATTCATTGAACACAAAATGCCAAATATTCTGCTTATGACTTTTTCGTTTAAATGTTGGCCCATTGTGCTTATAAAATTTAAAAATTCCGACTATATATGTATCTAAAAAAATAATTTAAAAATACAATAATAGCCGCATTTTTTACAGGAGGGCAAGCACACGGACATTGTGGTTCGATGTGACGCAGGCGTCATCCGACGTGCTCAACGTTTGGTGCTGGCGGCGTTCAGCTCGAACTTCAGCGTTGTTCTCCGTGGCGTGAAAAATATTGTTGTGAACTTGGACATTGAATCTTCAGTGACAGGTTGGTTTTAGTTTGGTTATTTTTTTGTTGGTTTTAATTGGGTTTTTTTTGCTGTTGTTCGTTTACATTATTTGGAATCTGCAATTTTTAAAAACATTTTTTGTACCAATTTTTCTTATATGACATTCTAAATTGAAGGTTTGAAAAAAATGTTGTTTGATGTTCTCGAAAACCCGAAGAGATTGAATCGGTAATGAGGGTTTGTGGATCATACATACTCAACCAAAACGTGGCGTATATCGTTTCTATCTACTCGGAAATGCGTTCATTTTCTTTTGTTTTCAAAAAAATTTGAAATGATATTGCCAAAAGAAAGAGATTCCCCGTATGGTAGCCGAGATATGAGCATCTTTATATGTGGACCATTGCGCAAACAATTTTTGGACCTCTCTCTCAAAAATTTTTGGCGCTCCAGACATAGTACCCTTCCCTATGTCGAGGATGTAAAATTATATTTACGTTTTGTTCAATGTATTTGATACAATTAAAACTTACTTGCAATTGCATTATTGTTCAGGCGTTTCGGCCGAGGACCTCACCACCGTCCTCGACTACATGTACAGCGGCAATGTGCAGCTTTCGCGTCCCTCGATGATCAATTCGTTGCGAGCGCTCGGCTGCCATTGCATTGTGCCGTTGCTGGCGCACTTTGAGCAGAATGGCGCCGGCAGAAAGCTGATCATCGAGGACGCCGATCACGCCAATTGCTTTCTAATGGCTCTGGAGCGCTTTTACGCGGAGGAGAAGTTTTGTGATTGTACTCTACGCTTTCAGGTTCAAATTTATCTAAATATGTACATTGTTCGTATTGGGATTGGTTTATGATATTTTTCTTAAATTTTATATATTTTTTGCATATTTTTGTTTTAAAGTTTTTTTAAATCTATCAGAAATAGAAAAAGTGTACGGAAATTTATTCAATTTTTGATTGTTATTATGAATGTTCAGGACAAATCTTTTCTTAAATGTCATCGTCTGGTTTTGTGCGCGTTTAGCGAATTTTTCGAGGATATCTTCAAGGAGAGGTGGAACAACTTTGAGCACACAATTATCAACGTCGATTTGCTTTGTAACGGAATTTCTAGGTAGTACCGTTTTTTTGTGGCTTTTAAATTTATAAAAGATTAAATTCCAGTCAGGACATGCGGATAATCGTGCAGTTTATGTACACGGGTAAAGTCAACGCCGTCCGCCGCCGCTTTCGCTCACTCCGCGAGGCGGCGCTGCGCGTTGGCGTCTGTCGACTCGTCGAAATTTTGAGCGACGCGTTAGCGTCTGATTCGCAGTGTTTTCCACACTACGCACACGATAACGCGAACAACTACGGTACGTTGGCGGTCTCGCACGGAAATGACGCGGTAGCTAACGAGGACAATACGGTTATGGTCGACGGAGTTTGCCAGGCAGCGTTTGAGGACACCGCGATCCGCGAGTGTTTTGACGCGAACGATGCTACTATGACGGAGAATGAGTTGGAGGTGGATTCAGGTTTCCTTTTTTTACCATGCAAAAATATATAATTTAATTTTTATTGCTATAATTTTATTATAATCACAGTTCAGAAAGGGGGATCTATGTGGGGTGTATTTTCAAACATATTGGCCACTAATTTGTTTTTTCCTTACTTGTGTTACGGCGTATGGTCGATGTTGTGCGAAGATCAACATCAACGTAAAGAGAATTGTAAAGCATTGTAGCTCAGTATTGGTCGCTGGTTCGAGTCCAGCCAAACCGTTTGCACTAGGGATGCAACGAGGCTCGGGTTCGGGTTCGAAATAGTTCGGGTTCGCGCCTTTTTTGGGTTCGAAGTTCGAGTTC
>SAUE01000031.1:20261-33213 GCA_009724625.1 Deladenus siricidicola | reverse complement strand
TACATACATACATACATACATACATACATACATACATACATACATACATACATACATACATACATACATACACACTACATACATTCTTCGTTGCCCATGTGTGTGTATGTGTTAGTTAGATATGCATACTGTACATTAGGCTACGGTTTTTTCTCTCACACCACAAACGCAAAACGTGACATAACGCAAAACATCGAAAATCAAATATTCGTCAAATGTTCAAAAACCTCTTTAAAAACCAAAAATGTTCGAGAGAAAAAACAACAACAAACGAACAAAGAGACAAACTGTAATTACAAAACATTTTATTATTAGTTACCGTAGTAGTGGTGTGAGAAAAACTGCAAAAAAGCGGAAAATTGCCCTCAAAACCACCGCAAAATAAAATAAAATAATTGCGTATTTTGCGAAGGAAACGACAATTTGCCAAACGTCAACAAACACAACAACTTTTGTTTTTTGAGGCGTTCTTGTTGTTCTCGTTGCGCACACATACATAGATCTATCTACATAATACACGCATGTACACACCAGGTGTGTAACGAAAGTAAATTTGAAATTCCGAAAATCGAAAGAAAAAAATCGCCGAAAATTTTTACCGAAAATCGAAAATTTTGTAAAAATTTTGCAAATTTTTTAAAGAATTTTGCAATTTTTTTATTACTTTCTTTTATTTTATGTATATTTTTTCTTTTAATTATCAACCAAACTTTTAGTTAGCGCAACTGAGTGGCTTAGTGGTTAATGTCCACGTAGTCGTTTTTGTGTGCAAGTTCGGATCCACGATAAGACTTTTTTTTTTGGTTTTTGTTATTAGGAGATTTGAAATTTCGAAAATCGAAAACCGAAAATCGAAAGAAAAAAACGCCGAAAATCGAAAATTTTTACACCCCTGTTACACACATACGCATGTACATACACACACATACATACACACAGGTACATACAGGTCCTCCCATACACACATGTACAAGTGCATACACACATACATACACAGGTACACGCACACGTATGTACACAGCTACACAGACAGCAAAATTTAACACTGTAATTACGACTGTTTTTGCGTAAAAATGTGGAAAAAAATATTTTTTTCTGCGAATTTAAAAGAATTGACGACGACGGCGATGATGGCATTATAACAATTGGCAGCAACTGCCAATTATTGCGATTTATCACTTTGCGCTCAAAACACACTTTGCAAATTCTGAACTTTGTTTTCTTAATGAAATTGTCTGAGACGCCAGCCAATTTGACATAATTTGCGGCATAAGATGATAAGATGATTATGATGTATTTCGCCAAAGTTGAAATGCAAAGTGCAAAATGATTGCGTTGGCACCATTTCTTCGTTCGCGCCAAAAAACGCAAAGTTCGAAAACGTCAAAAGTGAAAAGAAATTTCAAAAATTTGACGTTAAAATTAATTATAAATTATAATTTTTTCTCTTTTTCTCTCGCTTCTCTCTTCGAATGTCTTGCCAACGAAAATATTTCAGAAAAATGACCACACTTTTTTTGTAGAAACATGGCTGTTACTGCTCAAAACATAAAAAATTCTTACCGTACACCGACACACATTGCCGTACGCACATAAATTACAGTACTGGTAATTCGGGCAAAAGGAAATGATTTCCCTTTGAGACAGTATTTACATCAGCGGTTTATCTGCGTGCGACTTTGACGTTTCGCTGTGTGTTGTCGAAGCAAAACCTATTAAGAAATGCGATGGGCGAAAAATTTGCGCAGCTGTTGTTGTCGTCAAGATTCTGAAGTTTGGGAATTTTTGGGCAAAAACTCACTGACAAACACTGACAAACACACACACACAGTCACCTCTTTTAGACGTGTTTTTCAAGCGGCGCACCGACATTTGCGGAAACCGGATTTCGAAGTTTAACCAATGTTTTGATGGCACCCGAAAATATTTTAGAAACTTAAATTCTGCGCAGAATTTCAATCCGCGTCGAATGGCATGTTAAACTTTTTTCTATCTATGTTCAGAAAATTTTATTATTAAAAAACAAAAAATATTCTATTTTTTAGCAAAATTTTCAATTATTTTTAGTTTTTCAATAATATCATTTTTCCGAGAAAAAAAGTTTAACACGTGATTTGACTCAGAATGAAATTCTGCATCGAATCAATCATTAAACTTACCAAAATATTTTCAATTAAACTTCCAAAAGTCGGTTAAACTTTGAAATTCGCAAATGTCGCGTTCCGCAAATGTCGAGCAACCTCTTTTAGACGTATTTTTTGAAGTTTTTGATTTTTAACAATAAAACTTTCATGAAATTACAGCCTTCAAAAACAAAATGAATGAGAATTGTAAAACGCACTTTCAAAAAACCAACTGAAGTCAGCACTTCACTGAAGTCAGCATTTCAGTGAGGTCAGCGCTTCACTTTTTTTTAATTATGAGGGCTCAATGTTTTCGGAGAAAAACACATTTTAAAAAGCGATGAACCAGTGTTTTGAATTTTTCAAAAAAATGAACATGAAAAAAAGTTAAAGTTGCCAGTTCAACGCAATTTGAAAAGAGTTCAAGTTCAAAATGAGGCCAGTTCAACTTGCATTTTCCATTTTAAAATCGTCGTATTTTCAAGTTGAACTGACAACTTGAACTTGAAAATTTCAAAATGAAATCCATTGAAATTCATTTAAACCAAAGAAGAAAAACACTGCAATGAACTGAGTCAACTGAAATCAACACTTCACTTTCTTGAAGAAACTTCACTTCTTCATTTTTTTAGGACTTGGTTTGAAATGAAAGACTTGCACGGCTCAAATTCAACATTTAAAGAATTGTTTTTTGTTTGTTTGCCCATTTGTTTCATTTCACTTTTCTCGCAATCGAAAAGCCCTCAAAAAATGTTTTTTACTTCACAAATCCAATTTATTTCGCAATGTTCCAAGAAGTTATTACTCCGCTTTCCGCCCTATAAAAATAGAATAATAACCCAAAATCAATTAAAATTCGCACTTTTTTGACTCATCTCCCAACCAACGAATCCCCTCCCACCCTTAAGGCGGAAGAAAAATTTAAAATTTTTCTAGCTGATTTTTGCCTTTTTTAATGTGTTTTTCTCCAAAAATACATTGAACTCCAAACAAACACAACTCTAATAGGAAGTTTTTGTTTTTCGAAACATTCGAAAATATTCGGGAGTAATCAAAAAGAAATTGAGAATAGTAAGTATAATACAATATGTAAAGTATACGGTCAAGCCCGTAGCCAGAAAAAAAATTCGGGAGGGGGGAGGCGGGCCCTCGCAGGCCCCCTGGCTACGGGGGCCTGTATACGGTACTCAGCTGGGTGGCACAGTTAATTTATTCTTTAGAGAACCGCTTACCCGGATTAGGTCAAAAATTTTTAAAAATACAAAAACCTCAAAAGATGAAAAAATTTTAATAACGAAAATGGCGCGCAAAATTCCAAAATCATGCAGAAAATTACGCGAAATTGTCATTTTTTCATTTTCTCAATAAAAAAATTTTGTGCCAAAAATAAAACGAGCGCGGCGGGACGAGAACTTTCTGGCGCGTAAAGCTCAGAGAATTTGTTTTATTTATTTTTAATAATTTGTATCAGCGCGCCCTTACATCACTTTACACGATCACAGCTGCCCCCCCCCCCCCTTTCTTGAGCTAATACATCCTGCCTCTTGAGCTAATAAAATGCACACATTTGCGGACGAAATAATTTTTAAAAATTTTCAATTTTTTAAATAAATGAAAAGTTTTTTCAGTTGTTTTTTAAGGTTTTCTGGCACATATCAAAAAAATAATTAGTGTTTTTTTAAATTAATAATTGTTTCGTCCGCAAATGTCGAATCTTCAATATCCATTAGCCACCGTATCTTTGAGCTACAGTATCATTGTGCTACAGTATCATTGTGCTACAGTATCATTGTGCTACAGTATCATTGAGCTATACAGTTTTTCGGAGCACATTTTTCATTTTTGTTTGAATAAACACATTCATCGCGAAAATCCGTCCAAAAACCAAAAAATCAAACAAATCTTTCTTCTCCAAACAACAGATGTATTGCGCGGAAGATTCGGCTGTAAATCTCCTCGATGAATGACTAAAACTACTGTCGAGAGGAAGCAGAAGCGGCGGTTTGAAGCTGAAGCCGAAAACGAATAATAAGCTAAAGCTGAAGAGGCATAAAGCACGTGTGTTCAAATAAAAACATAAAAAAATTATGCGTTAAAAGTGTGGTAGTGAAAATTTTTCAAAAATAATCTTGCCAAAAGCCATTAAAATGTGTTTTCAAATCGCCGCCGCCGCCGCCGCGGAGGAAAGGTTAAGCCTTGGCGAAGGCCGACTGAAAAGATTATTTTTTTCCATTTCGAATCGAAAAAAAGACAATTTCGCAAAAAGCTTTTTTGCGAAAATAAAGACATTTTCACGTGAACGTGACTAACTAACGTAATGAATGAAAACTTTTGAAAAAAAAACTAATTAAAATTTTTAATTTTTTACTACTGTATGGCCGGCTACGCTACTGAACGCTGAATGTGTACTGTAAGCTGAGCGTGTACTGTATGCTGAATGTGGTGTACCGTACGCTGAATGTGCACTGTAAGCTGAGCGTGTACTCTACGCCAAATATGTACTGTACGCGGAATGTGGGCCGCCCGGTTAACTTTGACGTGATATGCTTTTGTAAGATATTTGTATTTTTAAATTTTGTATCAATATCTTTATAAGATTTGCAAATGCTGACAACAAGATATTGCCAATTGTAGTACAGGTAACCAACAACTGATAAACAACAAAATTTACTTACTTTTTTCTTCTCAAAAATGTACCTTTTTCAAAAAAAAAGAAAATGAACTGGCAAACCAAAAATAAACCAAAATAACCAACAAAATCGCCTGATAAAGAGTTCAAATTCAAAATGAAGCCATCTTGAATATCAACTTGAACTTTTTTCATTTCAAATCGTCGTATTATATGTATAGTACGGTATGTAATACTGTCGTCGTATTATTATAACTTATCCTCCCGCCGCTTTTAATCTTCTCTAAATTAGCTAGGTGAAAAAATTTGTCAAAAATAATTTAAATCTAAAATTTAAATCCAAAAGTTCGAATAAATTTCAATTTCATTCCCACCAAAAAGGGAAAATATTTTTGTATGTATTAAACAAAGCAAGACAAAACAAAACAAGATCAAACGTGACATACAATAAATCCAAATCCATCATAATGCCAAATGCCAAATTGTGCATATTTTTTGAATATTAACGGGGTATTTTATAATGAATATTGTTTGAAAAATATCCGAAACTTTTAAATTTGAATTCTGCGTTCAAAATTCCCTCAGTTTTCCTTTTTTGCAAACGGTCTGAGAGTACGGAGGAAAAGCGAAATTCGAAAACTTTCCCAACAACCTAATTTTTATTTATTTATTTATTTTTATTTACGTCTAAATAGATCGTAACAAAATTATTTAAATTAAACAACATAACAAGGTGTCAAAGTAATTTAACATAAAACCCAAGTAATACAAGCCTGAAGCAAGAAATCAATTTATATTAATTACCACTTAATAATTTGATCAAGACGTCCTTCTTTAAAGTATTTCTGAATATTTTTACATTGGTTATAGTGGTTATACTATCTGAAAGTTTTGAATAAATCCTTGCTGTACGAAGGATAAATGAATTAAATCGTAATTTAGTTTTGGAATGTGGCAAATAAAATTTCGTATTGTGACGTCTAGTAAGTTCATTTTTCCAAAAAGCCGTGTAAAATGTAAATTTTGTCCATTACTGTAAGTGTTGCTGCTATCGAGACAAAGTATTACTGTATGAGCGCTCTTTCTTATTGTTTTACCACACCTTTACAGTTTGCTTTTTGAAAAGTACAGGGTGGCGCATCTTTGTGGCGCAATTTGAATTGGCTCTAACTTTTTTCATTTTTGTCGAAATGTCAAATTTCTTCTTTTTCCTGAATCCTCAGACTATAGGATTTTGTTTAATACCAAATAATTTATGATTTGCTTTAATTTCATTGTCTATGCTAAAGGTTTAAAATTTTAGTTCATTTTTCCAAAAAGCCGAAGTTGCCTTCTTGAAATGGAATGACAAAACCATTCGTTGCTGGTGGAAAAAGTTCTTTGAAACAAGTGGCGTCGTCCATAAGAAACCGAAGACTCAGAAGAAATGTGTTCGAACGGAACTGAGAATTGAAGAAGTTTTGGCCAAATTCTTCGAGGACCAGTGCTTTGACTTGAATCGGAGGTGAATCCAGTGAATCCGAATTCGACTCCGGATTCGCCTAATTTCACTGCTTAATAACAGCTCGAGTTTTTCATAAAAATTGAAAATTCTTTCGAAATATTCTTGCGTTTTTTTATGTAGTTTTAGGAAAAAAAAATTTGAAGGTGATTGCTGAAAAAATGAGCGAGAAAATCGAATTCCCTACGGAAGATTGACTTTTCGGTCATTTTGTTCACATTTTCGCAAGCCACCCCTCGTGTTCGTCAATTATCTCGGTCATTTTTTCACCAATCATCCTGAAATTTTTTTCCCGAAAACTACATAAAAAACACAAAAATAATTCAAAAAAAGTTTTCGTTTTTATGAAAAACTCGAGTTTTTATTGAACTTTGAAAAATAAAAAAAAACGCAAAAAATGGGCCGGATTCAAGGCGGATTCAAGTCAAAGCTCTGTCGAGGACCCCCCATATACCAACAAACTCGAAGTTTGGCCAGAAACGCAGGAATGCCATCACGACAGTCAATTTAAGGGATATTGAAGGTGCTGTTTTGTGGTTTGCTGTTTTGCGTTTTTTTATGGTTTTTGTTTGTTTGTTCATGTTTATCAGTTACCAATTAAAAAACTAAACTCATGTTGTGCATGCCACCTCGCAATTGGATTTGGCTGCTGCTGGTGATGCACAATTTTTTGGAAGGATTCTTTTTTCGGATGAAGTTCATTTTCACATCTACGGACACGTGAACCATCAAAACTTTCGTTTTTGGTCTAAGGAAAATCCCCGGTATCGTGAAGAACCATCCCACTCGCCGCGAATTATCGTATGGGCTGCAATTTTTGGTGTCGTCATTTTTTGTTAAATAATATAATAAATGTTTATAAATTATTTGGTGTTAAACAAAATCCTATAGTCTGAGGATTCAGGAAAAAAAAGAAGTTTGACATTTCGACAACAATTAAAAAAGTTAGAGCCAATTCAAATTGCGCCACAAAGATGCGCCAGCCTGTAAAAAAGTTTAATCTTTTTTGTTTTTGTTGAAATGACAATGCAAATTGCAAAATGTCGGCAGGATGATGCGGGATGGCCGATTGGGGAATTTTTCGTTGTCGCAAATTTCGACCTTTTAATATTTATTTTTATTTTTTCAGTAATAAAATACGCCAAAAAATATAAAATTGAGAAAAGTTCGCGGCGCAAAAAGTAAACTTCCGCCAAATTTTTCTTTCTTTTTGAAATTTTATCCGCTCAGAAAAGAAAATGGTAAGAAAGGCCGCAATTAATTAAAAAAATTAATCCGAAAATTCGAGTAAATTTGAGGAAATTTCTTTTTTTCAATCCGAGAGCCAGGGAATCCGGGCGGAAGTAAAAAAATTTGCAATTCGAAATGCGCAATTCCGCGGGCCAAAAGTGGCGGGAATTCAAGAAATTTTAAAAATTAAAAATTTTTAATTTAATTTTTTTAAAATTTCTGTCATTTTTGCTTACACAATTTTCGGTAGTAAAAGAAATAATTTACATGGGAAAGTTGGAGATTTTGATGTAAAAATAATAAATTAAAATAATTTTTTGGAAAAACTTACAAAGTCCGACGAGCTTTTCGCAATAGCGAAAAGCTCGAAATTTCCAATCTCGAAATGGCGGGGAAATTAGAATTTCCGAATTCAAATCCTTTGATCCGAACCCGAAAATGTGGGCAAAATTGCAGACGAAAAATATTGGATCAAGGATTTCGATAAATAATGAAATTTTATTGTGTTTTTGACCGTACCGCACTGAGATTCCGTCCGAACTGGCAAGTAAGGCAGCTCGAGCGGAGTCGTCCGGGAAGTATAGAATGTTTTTTAACTTTTTTTTAAACTTTAAATAAAATAAATAAAGATTCATTGGCGATTTTTGGAAAATTTTCACAAAAAATTTTATAATTTTTTGATTTTGTAATAAACTGAGAAATACACAAAATATGAAGAAAAAAGCTCGTTAGAAATTAAAAAAAAAGAATTTTTTGAATGAAAATTCCTTGAAAATGGCGGTTTTTGACAGATTTTGAAGAAATTTCAACAAAAAGTCGAAAAAGATACCGTACACCAAAAACCCGTAATTACGAGTTCTTTCTCGTAATTCCAAGGCTAAAAACCTCGTAATTTCGTAATTTTGTAATTCGCAATTGCGCACAGTCCCTGGGGTCCCGATATCGCAATGGAACGATTGTTTCGCACAGCGCAACGCAAAAAAACAAACAATTTTTCCAAAAAGCAATTCTCGAATAATGAATGGAATGAATGAATAACAAAGTTTCGTTCACATTTAAATTTTTTTTTTGAAAAAAATATAATAATTTGAAAATGTCAACTTTGCAAATTCATCATTTTTGGAATTTGCAATAGAATTTTTCAAAATGGCAAAACAATTTTTTTCGCAAAAAAATATTTTTAAATTTTACAAAAGCAAAGAAAAATTCCAAATAAAAGCAAAATGAAATCAATTTGTATTTAAATCGTTTTGTAATTTCATTTTTTCCGTACATTTTTCCACACAAATTTTCGCCTTTTTCTGAATTTCATTTAAAAACAATTTAATTTTTTTGTCGCAATTAAATTTTTTCAAATTTTTATTAAATAATTTTTTAAATAATTTTACCGTCTTCGATTGCGTCTTTGTGTTTACGTGTGTTTTACGTGGAAAACACAAAACACACAACACACAAAACACACAAACATAAACACAAACACACACACACACACACGCAAACACGCAAACAAGCATTACTCACGTTTTGTTTTTGTTTTGAAAAAAATTTTCAGACATTTTTACGTTTTTTGAACTTCCGAGAATGTTTTATGGCTTTCGGCTGATATCATTAGTCATTCTCAGTCTCATTCTCATTCACTCACTCACTCACTCACACACATTATCACTCGTTCTTCAATAAAATCAATTCGAAGTCAATATGATAAAAACATGATGATAAACATGATGATAAGAGGAATGAGAAAAATAAATAATCAAATTGCTGATAAAAGCTTACCAACAAATTATTTTTTCTAGCGGAAATAATTTTATTTTTTCAAATTATTTGATTTTTGTTATGGTATCATATGTATTTGCTTATTAGTATCATTGTTATGGTATCATCACTTGTTTGTTATGGTATCGTATTTGCTAAATTTGCATCATTTGCATTGAGATTATCTATTTACAAAAATCACATTTGCTGCATTGAGATTATCATTTGCTACATTGAGATTGAGATCATCAGTGATTTAGGAGCCAAAAATGCCTTTAATTCACCATTGCCTGAGGAAAAATTTCGTTTTTACGCTTTTCACCGTATTTCTGTGCGCGTTGAGTACAGTAGCCGCATTCCGCCAACAGACGGCGGGCGCGCGCGGCCAACTGTTTTGTGGCGATAAGCCGGCGGGCAACGTAAAAGTCAAACTCATGGACAAGGACACCGGTACGATTACAGTACATGATTACTGTGTACACACATGCTAGGATTGGGCGGAATTCCGAATTGAAAATTTTTACTTCTGCCCAACCCGGGTATATATGGCTCTTTCTGCTTTTTTTTTCTCCTCTCTCTAGCCACGGCTAAAGCTTCAACTTTCAGAAGATAATTTTTTCAGAAGATAGTGGTGATGGTGCTGATGGTAGTGGGGGAGGGGGGGGGGAGTGCGGCACAGTAGTTTCATCATTAAGAAACGGTAATTTCATCGCGAACTCAGTTTTTTTTTGGCAAAAACAATTGATTAGCGAACATTTCTTATGATAAATGTGTGAAGAGAATGCTTTTTAGGCATCGACCCGGACGACGAGTTGGGCGCCGGCTACACGGACGCGAACGGCTACTTCGAGCTGTACGGCAACACCATGGAGACGACGAACATTGACCCGCAACTGAAAATCTACCACTCCTGCAACAAAGGCCTCAACGTACTTTCTTAAATAATTTAAATTTTGAAGATTTTTACTTTATGAATTCAAAAAATATTCTGGACGAAACTATAAATGTGTGTTTTGTCTGATTTTAACTTTATTTCATTGGGTCATTGAAAGATTTGCAGTCATATTTTTATACTGAATTATTTTCACTGAATGATTTTTACTGGCGATTTTCATTGAATGATTTTCACTGAAGCAAATGATATTTTTAATGATGTCATGAGTCGAGCCTGTGTGCATTTGATATCGATTGGGTTTAGCCGTGTCCGATCAAGTGGGTCATCGACATCCCCGACAAGTACATCTACGCCGGCACCGCGCCCCCCAAGAAGTACTTCGACCTCGGCCGCGTGAACATGGAGGTGGAGTTGGAGTCGCAATCGTTCGACTGCATTCACTGAACTAACTCAATGAGTTTCAATTTTTACACATTTTTTAATTTTTATCACTTTTTAGAAGTTTTTTGAAATTTTCGAAATATGTAAAATAAATGCTTTTTTCGATAAAAAGGCCATCAATAAAAAAACAATTATTATTATTTACAAATTCAAAGATCATTAATTCGGCGTTGATTTCAAATTTTTTTTCATTTCGGTAAATAATAGCAAAGTTTTGTTGTTTACATATTGAGGTCAGTCTCGACTGAGATCAGTTAAAAATGAGAAAAAGTTAATAAATTTACAATTCATTTCCTTCTTACCACACTCAAATGATATCAAAAGATATCAGTCATTACTTTTTTCAATTTAGAAATTATCAGGTAATATGATAATTCATATACATACATACATACATACATACATACATACTTAAATATGTATGTGATGCTAGTGATAATACATATATCATGCCAATGATAATAATGTGTGTACATATGTCATGCTAATGATAATGCACAAATGTATGTACATATATCATGTTAAAGATAATATGTAAGTAAGTGTGAGATGAATGAGTCATTTCTTTAGTAATTAAAGTTCAAATTTAAAGATAAATAATTCCAAAATTTTTTGCTTCATTTAAAAGATGACAATTTATTTCATTTTCAGTCATAACTTTTTCCTCCGTTGCTAGTGATCTACTGTATACATATATGTATACATATTTGTATACAGTAAAATATTTAATAAAATTAGAAAATTCATAAAATGATACATTAAAAGAGAAATTTTTTCGAATTCTGAATTTCGAATTCTGAATTGAGACAATTTTCAAAAAATTCCAAAAAGAATTCCGATTTTTTACTTTCTGTCCCATTAATATCATCATCATCATCATCTTGTCAATTTTCAATTTTATTTTAAAGTTGAATTACGGTAAGTTTGTAAAGAATTTTTTGGAATTTTTTCTTTCGCTCTGTGCCAATCTTCTTTTTGTTCGTTTGTTTTTCGTTCTGCCAATATTTTTATGCTGCTTTTATTTTTATTTTTTGGCAGCTTTTCATTTCAAAATATTTCATGTAATTTATTTACGCAATTTTCCATATATATTTTATTTCAAAACATATATACACATTATTTCGAATATGTTTTGGCAGCGGCAGCAGTAATCATTGGTTCGCCTGCCGTCACATCAATTTGTGGGTGTTCAGCATCAGCATCATTACCATCATCATCGCCATCACCATTATCATTATCATTATCATTGTCATCATCACTATTATCATTGTCATTATCACCATTATCACGTTTGTGTCGGCCGGCGTTTGCTTTCGAAAAGTTTTATCGCTTCCACATCTTTAGCCGAAAGTCGCCTTTAGCTTTGCTTCGCTTCGCTTTTCTTTGCTTTGATCGGTCTTTCTTCTTCTTTTTCTTTCTTTTTATTATTTAAATTAATCGATTCTTCATTTTATTAAAATATGTGATTTTTTTATTATTCTTTAACACTTCCCTATATATAAATACATACATACATATGTATGTAAAAATACATATGTATGTACATATAATTTCTTTAAAATATTTTTTAAATTTTATAATGTTTTTGTTGGAACAATTTCCGCGAATTTCCACAATTTTCATGTTTTTGTTCGAAAAACGTTTTTTTCTGTCTCCAACAATTGGCTGTGTGTGAGTTTAGAAATTGTAGGAAAGCAGATAACACGGAATACAGTAACCACATAATACATACATGCAAATAGAGCAGATAGAAATGCCGCGTCCACAACAGATTCGCGCGAATGCGCGGCGCTCAATTGTGCTGTTCGCCGCTTCACTTTTTGCGCTAATGAATTTTGTGACGGTCGGCGCGTTCCGCGTGCAAAGCGTCGCCGTGCGCGGTCGGCTAATGTGCGGTACGGTGCCAGCCGCCAACACTCTCGTCCAGCTCTACGACGAAGATGACGGTAAATGACTGTTACTACATAAAAATTTAAAATAAAAATAATAAAATAAAATAAATAAAGATAACTACATACATACATAATAATATAACTTATATAATATCATAACTATGTATCAGATCAGTCGACTTATAAAATATAAATAATTATTATTATTACTTTTATCAATCTCAATGAGATCATGTCATGTGACGCGAGAGTTTAGGTCCCGACCCGGACGACCTTCTCGACAAAATGTACACAGGTGCGGACGGCTCGTTTCAGTTAAGTGGCGATACGATGGAATTAACGAACATCGACCCCGAAATCAGAATCTACCACGACTGCGGAATGCATTTGCCGGTAACTGACGCGCGCGCACGCGCACGCGTGCGCGTGCGCGTGCACACACACACACACACACACACACACACACACACACACACACACACACAC